>OX439136.1:21479553-21673826 GCA_949318235.1 Ecdyonurus torrentis | reverse complement strand
TCTTATTTCGCAATGTTTTCCTTTTATTTTTGTACTTGCAAAGAAAAATTGAGAACTTTTTGAAATGAGATTTTTTTGTACCTGAAACTAGTTTGCTAATACATTCGTGTGTCTAGTTTTAAGGCTGCACAAAATTCTTTAATATGCAGCAGTTTTTAGAAAAAGTATAAAAAATCACCATAAAGTGTGATACTTACCACAGATGATGTCTAGTGCACAGTGGGTGACAAGGGGGACTATATCCACACCATCTTTCTTCCCAACCTCTTGCTGCAGCTTGGAGATCAAAATCTTTACGTTATCATGGAATGTAGGTACAAATTCTTCCAGAATTTTGAAGTGAAACGCGGGAGTCAACATCTTACGTCGTTTATGCCATTTTGCAGCTAAAAATAACAATAAAAGTTGCTAAACACTCGTAAAAATCTTGCATTAAAAGACTTAAATTACTCCCTTTTAGAACATTCAAAAAGAATAAAAAGATAAACTAAAAAAAATTATGCTTGATTTAAAACAATAGAAATAATTTAAGAGATAAGAAGGCATGAGGTGACTGGTGCCCTCTTCCCTTTATGCATTCGTTTTCATGATTCTTTGAACTTAAAGTGATCTTGAATCTGAACTTTCAGGTTTGCGCAGCATGTCAAACTCCTTGGAATACTATCTTTTATACTGCCTTGCCTCTAAGGACTCAATTTGACCTTGAATTAGTTACTAACCTCTACTTGTCAGTAAGCCAGTGCCAAGCCATTCAGAAAGAAAGTTGTACTCGTGGCTTTTGGAAATATGTTGGCTGCTTGTTAATATTGTCTGCCAGAAACAACAATAATTAAAAAAAAAATATTAAATAAGAAATATACTTAAATAAATAACAAATAACAATTTTGCTTACCTCAAGATCAGCAGGGCTGTGAGGGTGAATGACGGAATGTTAAAGATCCAAGTACGATAAGTTGGCCAATACTTTGATGAAAATTTCTGAAAGCTTGCCAACATCTCTGAAATTTCAATATATAATATCAATAACTTGAAAATTATCACACAAAAAATTTCGTCAACTATACTAACATACAATTCAATACATAAATTTAAGTTTCCTCTCTTATACGACTCAAAGTATAATAACTCAAATTTGTTTATTATAGAGTCTTCCAAATAAGAAAAACTGTCATGATAGCAGTAGGAAAGATCGTGTGAAGATTTTAAATTCAAATCCTCCTTCATACAACTCCACTTTGAAGTCTTTTGCAATCGGGGAAAAGTTCTATGTTATAACATTTTATACTATATTTAGGTTTTTTTCTGCGTAACAACAGGATATAAAATGGTTGTTTATACGTTCGCAGGCAGCGTTGCATGACAAAAAAAAATTGCAGAAATTAGGGGCAACAACCAGATAACATGTTGTATATTTCTGCAAAGTGCTACCTATGTAACACACAATCTGAACGGCTGCATTACATTTCCTAAAGCTACGTAGATAATACTATTTGGTCACATTGGACCGAAACCAACTCAGCAGAATAAATTTATAAGCTTTTTTTTAAGACTGTATTTTGTGTGTCTCAATAGCATTAAATCGTAGTTTCAAGTAACCTACGTTCGTTTTCCAGAAACTCCATGATGTTGCCAATAATTGGCCAGGTGGGGGGTCCAGGCAGGTTGTCGATGGGATGTTTACCTCGACCTATCAACATCCAGATTGACACTGCAACCACAGCTACAATCAGCAGCACCGCGAGAAATGTCATCTGAAAGTATCATAATCATAATAAAATAATACTATGATTATTATGATGAATTACCTTGATTTTTTTTATTAATATTTTTTATTAGTTAATATAGCATAAGTTTTAAAAAAAGTATTAAATTGATAGTAAAAATTCGATCAACATGTTGAAATATATAAGATTAGCTTATCTTATGATTACATTCAAAAAAAAGGACTGAAAAACAACAACAACAACATTTTATAATTATGCGTTATCAAATAATTACTAATTAGTGTATAATAGAAATAAATATTAATTGTTTTTTTAAAAAAACGAGAGGAATATAAATAGAGAAGAGACGTGACATTAAACTCGTACAAAAAAAAATCTTTATCTCGATCACACAGTATTATATTTGATCAATTATTACTTTTTTTACCTAAGTTATGTAACTTTCAGCTACATTTTCTAAACATAAAAAAATAGAAAGTATTTTATATGATAAAAGATACTCTAAAAATGCATTCCATTCATTTTTTTTTTTTTTTTTTTTTTTTTTTGTATCTCATAATAATTATTTTGTTTATTCATTGGAGATAATATATTGCAGAAAATTTGTACGTTGTACATAAAAAAAGTATTCGATACATATTTTTAGATTGTTCTAATAATATAAATTAGTTAAATAATATTTAATTTATTTAATAAATAATGATTATCTAAATTTTAGCTCTCAAGAGTCTCACGTATGTAATAGGCATTTGCGAACGACAAAAAAAAAAAAAAAAAAAAAAAAAAAAAATCTTATTAAATGGATTATCACAAGCTTCATATTTTTATAATCATTAGGTTTTGTAAAATATTTACAAACTGCACGGGAGCGGGGTGGCTTACACGTAATCTCATGGCAAATAGTGCAAACACAAAACGACTACTCAAACTCCGAGCTGGCCGAAAAAATCCGGATAAAAATTATCCGGATATTTTTTATCCCTTTATTTAAATTTATGAAAACATGGAGAAAATATTATGAAAAGATGCATTTAAGATGCACTTTTACGTACTTTTAGGTAAAGGTAAGCAAACATAAGTATTTATAATAGTAAAATATCACATATTTATGATTAAAATTTTAAAAGTTAGTATGAACTCATTGAAATTGCCAATAATTACAAAAATTGCTTCAAATTTGTTTATGAAATTTTCATGAAATCTTTAGTTGCAAAGTAAGACAGCAGGTTTAAAGTTTATCAATTGTTTCTGCGTTTTAGGATTACAGTACACATATTTTTAAAAGGTCACATTGAGCCACAGATACATAACGGTGATATAAAGTTCGTTTTATCAATATTTTCTTTGTCTCATTTTATATTATTTAATATTCTTATTGATGCATTAATGAGTTATTTAAGTAATCAAAATAAAATGAAAAAATTGTTATTTTTTAATGAAGAAGTTTAAAATTTATTTGCTTAATAAAAAAATATAATTTCAATAATAAATAAAAATAAAATAAATGAACTTTTATATTAAAATATGTAGCGCACTAAATGTCATATTTGAGTCCTTAAATAATAGTAGTAAATTGCACATTTTGATGGTACTTTTTTTCTTTTCTTTTTTTCGTTTATGTATTTTCTTTTTTTTTACGAATTAAAAAGAAAGTTAAAAGTTTGTAACCATTTTGAGACGCTACATTTATTGCACATGTATTTTTATGATATTATTATGTGTTGGCATTTTTTTTTTTTTCAGTTTTCACCGTTATACTTAACAAAATAATTAATAATACTTTTTGTGTTACATTCAATCTACTATATACAACAGACATCTACATATCTACAGTAGATATGTAGTTGTCTGTTGTATATAGTAGATTGAATGTAACACATATATATCTACATAAAATCTGGGAATATTGAAGAAGCTCATTTTTATAATTTTACCTTTTTTATTGCTATTACTAATTTATTATTCAGTATATTAAATTTTTCAAAGAGCGATAATTTACACAAATACAAAACAAACTACTATCGATACGAATAAAATCACCATACAAAATTTAGAGATACAATATTTTTTTAAGGTAATTTTAATTTAAAATTTTTTGTCGTATCTCGTTATTACAGTATCTAACTATAATATTATTATGAGTATGTTATACAATTAAAAAAAAAAAAAAAAACGCATAATATTTATACTTACTCTATAATATGCTGTACTATACAGTAAATTGTAAGTTGTCCTACTAAACAGTGCTGGTCAGAATACTGTTCTATACTGAAATAGCTTGTCATGTTTCCTATACAAATATTTACCCAAATTTAAACACGTTATCTCTCACATGACGCGCTTCTATAACAAATCTTATATGCATTTGCTGCTTTATCTTTGTAATTTTCAAACTAGATCTTATGATATATCAAGTGTAATAAAATTAAAATAGCTAGCATATCAATCATAAAAATATCAACGTGATAAGTGATATCAAACAATTTATATTTTTACTTACTCGTTAGTGTATTTATTGTAATTTTAATAATAGATTATTATTATTTGTTTATTCTTTATTTTTACTTATAGATTACCTATAATATACATATTTTAAAAATTTACAAGTTAACCTAGATTTACAATAAGAATTTATTCTTTAAAAAAAAATTACCTTTTTTTATTACAGTCAATCAAAATCTGAATACAAGGGTAAAAATAAAACATTCAAAAGTTTAAATGTGAGAGTAAAAATAATTTTATGTGTTATTTTTTTTCTTTGGTTATTTTCATAAATATGTAATTTTCACACTTGAATATTATAATTTAAAATAATAATGCTTAAAGAGAAATAAAAATCCATATTGCTGCGTATGTATGCTAGAAGATGAATTGATTACTTCATGACAATTTTATTCTCCGCGGCGTGCAAAATATAAAGTAATATGTTAAATATATAACTTATGTAATATTTTACATAAACCAACTTCAAATATTTTATTTTTCAATAGGTAGGTGTCGTGCGAGTGTTCTTGTTCAAAACAACCAACAAGGCTATATAGGCAGCCGTCATTTCTGGCATTCTTTATAGTGCAATCTTTAGTCTTTATAATGCAGTGCTCAAAAATCACGAAAAAAGTTTTTATGTTCTCTCTCTCTCTCTCTCTCTCTCTCTCTCTCTCTCTCTCTCTCTCTCTCTCTCTCTCTCTCTCTCTCTCTCTCTCTCTCTCTCTCTCTCTCTCTCTCTCTCTCTCTCTCTCTCTCTCTCTCTCTCTCTCTCGCTATGCGAGTGATCTGTGACATATGAAATTCAGTTCGGTGTCATGCACAGTACCTATCTGGTGACAAATAAAATAATTGTTTCTTGTATTTGATATATAAAATATCCTTTCAACTGTCTACTTATTATGAAATTATAATATCTTGCCATTTTCCCCACTTTCTGCACAGAAAAAATTAATTATGTAATTTATGCTGAATTTAAAAATTCATATATTGTACAACACAATTGTTGCTATTTCAGAATAACTCATAAAGCAATCATGCTGAACATATCTGAACTATTATACAGTACTTATATACAGAAGTATAGAGTATAATTGTAATCGCTATACAGCACAACAATATAGTATTTATAAATTATGCGATGGTATGCATAAATGTTACTGCATTGAGCTAACATAATTCTTACGTACATAATTTTGCCCGTGTGGGTATATATGAATGGTAAAATAATATAATCATAATCTTTTGTATAAATATAGTGTAATTTAAAACATTCTTTGTGTTATGTGAAATACATGTTGTAATTTCTATAGAAGTCCCGAGAGAACTAGAGAGATGACCACGACAAAGTTGGTCACTAAGATGGCAGCTCCTCCTCCTGGAGGATTCTCTTGGTCCCGTGTCACGTCACAAACGTAACTGCTCAACTTGATCTCACAATCTTCATCATCCCACCTGGAAAAACATATCTTGATTTTATTTAAGAACTAACCAAAGTCCTGGAAAATTCAAACTATACCAACAATCGATCTCTAACACAATTATTCCGATTGTGAATATAAGATTATTAATATGACACAACTATTTTTCTAGTTTAATATATCTTTGTAGAATGATAATTTTTTATCCATATTTGTAGTGTTTTCAAAATAGCAAGTTTGCTAAATTTATATAATATTTATGGTGATCGATTATTTGATTGATTTTGAACAATAACTATAACTTTACCCTCCTCTAGACACCATAAAGTTTATACAACTCTCCTCGCGGGGTTTTCTATTTGGTTCCCCAGTTGCCCACTGAAAGAAGGTCATCTCTAGGTCACTTGATGACCACACCCAAATATCTGACTTTCGTCCTTTGTACGCACTCGTCCAATACCACTTGTCGTAATCTGAAATAACACGCTTTATGTAATAGATTTTACTTATAAAAAAGTGAAATAATTGTTCTATTTTGTTGTCTTTCTCACTCATCCTCCTATCCACCCCCCTCGTCCCCACCCCCACCCACATTTTAACGGTAACGTTAATGCCATAGATGTATACTTATACTGGACAATAATGGTTATGCTGTTAAGATCACTGATCTATGTGTTAAGATAGGTCAGAAATGAAGGTCATGCTATTTTGAAAACAAGCGCATGTGTAACATCCTTGCACTTGTAAAATATTGTCAGTGGGGTCGTGATATCATTTCCTAGATCTTGTCTATGCACTCACTTCCGTACAGCACAACTATTTATTGAGAAAGGTTAGGGTATAAACATCTGCTAACGGACACCTGCTAGGGGTGACACTATCTTACTTCCGCATCTTATTTATTGCGGCGGTCAGGGTGGATAATACTTGAGAGAAATTTTGTAAACAATAATATTTGTTATACACGTGTCAATTTGACTATTTGAACTATTCAGTCAATCCCTGACCACGTAATACATCAATCACCTTCATTATCAGTAACAAACTGATCGATCAGTTGATATTTCTCTGGTGTCTCAAAGCTGACTAACGTCATATTTTTCTCCTCACAAAGTCGCATACAGTCGTGATAAGTAACCTGCAAGGGTAATACATAAAAAAATGAATTAAGTTTACCATATTTATAAGAAAGTTAAGTTTGACAAACCAAAATTCACAGTTTATTATATATAGCACGTCTTTTGATCCAAAATTTATAAATGTTGTCTGCTATTTTTAATATTAGTATTATTATTTTGTATTATTTTTAACTTTTAACAATAAAAGTATATATATGAAAAACTTTCTTACCACATCATCAGTATCATACACGAAATAAAAACTGTACTGCTCCAAGTCAACTTGCTCCTCAAACACTGAAAATTTAGAACAAGTTAATATTTTAAAATTTACTATATCCTATGAGCAATAAGAAAGGAATAACAAATGAACAAGCATTAATATTAATTATATATATTATTCAGCATAACTATAACAATATTTGCCATTATTTCTTTTAATGCCAATGCATAATATATTAACGAAACTTATACTAATCTTGATACAAACAGTTTTAGTTTTTTTATTGTATTATCTATTATCACGTTAATTAAGAAAACAGCCACTGATATCACCAATGTTAGGCTCAAATGAAAAAAAAAAGTTCTCAACTGCAAACTTAAACAAGGACAACGTTCATTTTGGTGCTAACGATTGTGACGTCATTTGTATTTTAACGCATAGTTTGGCATTTTTTTATTTCTTATTATATGTCATACCGATCCGTCCATTTTCTGTCTAAATAATTTTATATGGGCCAATAAAATAACTGAGTGAGACAGTAAGCTGTGGACAGCATAATAAGAAGTTTTTATTAAAAAAATATATAAATGTGAGATTGGAGTGTAATTAAACATTTTTAGTGAGTATTGAAAAAAAATGTGATTTTTACCTCTGCCTTTAGTTTCCGTTTTTGAAATGAAATCTGCACATGAGATCTCCTGAAATTATAATTTTAATATTGTTATTTAATATAGATTTTTTTTTAATTTGGAGGAATATTTTACTATTGTACACATGCTTTTGTCACAATATATTTTACCCATTTAAGATCTTGTGCCAATGTTATTCTTATGAGAAGAACACACGCTACATCGCCAAAACTCGCTATCCACAAAAGATAAAAAAAAATTGAATTCATCATTCATCTACTTTTTTTATAGTTCATCTTACAAGTTAGTCCCCAATGCAAAATTTGCATCTGCTACATTAAACACCGGCAATTGGACAGCGTTTCTTGCAACTTGCAACCCTCTATTTACTGCAAAACTATCGCGGCAGCTTGCTTGTCTTGAGTGACGTCAAACGAGACTGTCTTTACTTAGGATATACGCGATATGGAGCACCGCACACAGGTCGAATGACCATCAGTACCATCACTCAACTTGTGTACCATAAATAAAGAAAAATCAACATTAATTTCTAGTGTGTACTAGTGGGGTTTTAAGTGGAAAAATATATTGTCACAGTCATGTGTACAGTGTACTACAAAAAATACTTACCTTGAGTAAATATGCAAGTGTTAGCACAAAATACGTGACCTTCATATTAAAAATAATCAAAATCATTTATTGATAACTATTTTAAAGATATTATAATTATTTATACTATTACAAAATATACATTATAGTTTTTAATACTACAGTTTTTCTAGCACAATGATAAACACTATGCATACTTTCTTCTTATTATAATCTTTGTTTTCGCTTTTATCGCAAAAAGATAGATAATTTTTATTTTGAAGTATTCAAATCTAAACAAGACCATTAAAGGTTGTGTATTTTTGTCATTGAATACCTTATGTTGATACATACTTAACTGATACGCAAATATATAATGAAAAGAGTATAAAAAATATGAATTAGTAAGTTCTAAAAGTTGCAATAATGGACTTTCAGTTATATCCTATATTATTATAATATAGGATGTATCCACATGATTTCATACTGAATGCGCTTCGACGCCATACTTGAACATTGAATTAAATATTGCTAATCATATTTAGGACAAACGTAGTGTAGTTTTTGGCTATTTCTTTGAAAATTTAGAATATTATTATTATTACTATTTTTCTTGCGCACTTGAAAACCTATTTCAACCTGTTTACAGCATCAATGCTCTCAAAAGTATTGACAAAGTATTTTCAAACTGGCAAAATATTTTTGTTTTTTCCATACCGACCCATGTTATTAAAGGCTTAGAACACCTTGAACAAAAAAGTTGTGTAATATCCTAACAAACCTGAAAATCAACGTTGATTTGGTCGGAGTCATTGATTTTTAATTTATTTTCCATTCACAAAATGCCACAAAATTCCCCCCCCCCCCCACACACACAAACAAACAAACAAACACACACACGAATATTTACAGTGTGAGTTTATAAAGATGAAATTAAAAAGATTTAAAATTATTTTTATTATTTATTATATAGCAGATAAAATACAAAATCAGAAAACGATTGTTATATTCCTGCAGTAGCTTTGATCCACGTTTTAAACTTTGAGATATCCAGATAAGGTTCTCCACCCTTATCTTGCATCCCCACGTTAATACCAATGACGTCACTGCCTAGCATACATATGGTACCTGGTCTGTCCTTAGTGATGTCCGTTGGCTGTAATCAAAACATAACTTTACTTATACAAGTAACAATTATTTTGTATTTTAAAGAAATATAAAAAAATTATTCAAAAAGACAGAAAAAAACCTGCTTTGTCCATGTCTTTCATGGCATGTAACACAGGTTGAGCTTGAAAATAAACTAAACGAACCAACGCTTGATATAAGCTTAAATTGTATATATATATATATATATATATATATATATATATATATATATATATATATATATATATATATATATATATATATATATATATAGAGAGAGAGAGAGAGAGAGAGAGAGAGAGAGAGAGAGAGAGAGAGAGAGAGAGAGAGAGAGAGAGAGAGAGAGAGAGAGAGGGAGGGAGGGAGAGAGAGAGAAGTCGTTTATTAAATCTTAGGAGTTCAAATGCAAATAGTTTATACAGCAAGTTAAAAGTTTTGCTCTAAATAAAATGTTTCGAATAAAATAAATTTAAGTTTAAATTAAGTTTTTAAATAATGAAAAAATTAAGATAAAAATGAAATCTTACAACAATGGAATAATCTACAGCGTTCAAAACCGTTTCATCGAGACAAAAATGTTGAGTTTCATCATAGGTCACGTGTTTGGAGCACTGGCAAGTGATTCCCATTGCTCTAGCTGCCTCTTTCAGTGCGGGCTATGATCAGAAAATAAATATCATAAATTTTATTATTAATGAATGAATAAAACAAACACACTTACCGCATAATTGACTTGTGTTACCGGGGTTTCAAAGGTAAATGTCGGGGCGACTAGAGGAAATACATATTTTGCAAGTTCAAAATCTGGACAGAACTAAAAATATAAGTAATAATTAAATTATACAAAATTGTATTTTTAATTGTTTTTCATGCACTTTTATTTATATTTCTTCCCCCCCCTCCCTTATCCATTAAATAAAAGTTGCCTATTTCATGTAACAGACATTTTTGCTATACTCTAAATGCCATATATATAGTAAAATATTTTTAATTTTTTCATTTTCAAAATTTTAAAATTGACCCACTTATATGAAAGTATCTATGTAAATACATTTTATAGCACTTGAGACCATAATAAAAAACAAAATACAAACTAACATTAAGTTAAATGTATCAAACATTTTGAAGCATTCTTATAGCTTCTCGGGACTATACATACATTCATTATATCGATACTTAAATTAAAATATACTATCAGCATTTGATACCTTTCAAAAAAAATTACTTACAAATTAAATATTTTAATCATTTTTCTACGAAACTGTGAAATTTTTACATAATTTTACTCAGAATACTAAAAAGTATAAATATCGTTAAAAATGTAATTAATGCTATACTTTTATGGCAAGTTTATCGGAACTCAATGTATAAGTATCGATTCTATATTTTTTATTGTTTACACATTGCATTTTTGGAAGTTATCGATATTTTTCTGATATCTTGATACTTGTTTCCATATTTTAATTACTATATTACTTATCATTATATATGTATACATTTTGTGGGATTCTTACATGAGTGTAACCGAAGAAGTTGGCCTATTAAAGCGAAAGTTCAGGGGTTACAACATGGCTTTTTCAATGTTAGATAATGAAATGAACTGTTCATTGACTCACATATTATGGCCCAAAGCCCTACCGTAGCCCCTCAAACTTGCACTCATCCTGCGAGATATGCAACCTGCTACAGTTCTCCTCATTATCTAACATTGAAGAGGCTACGTTGTAACCCCTGAACTTCCTCTTTAAGAAAGATAAGGCTATATTATGTACTTACCCGGACCATAGTCAGAGCATTCTTGAGCACATCCCGAGCAGGGACGTATTGTACGATCTGTTTGCCACGATATTTACGACCTGAGGGTGTGCTACCACTTGCAAGACCTCCATACATTATCAAGTCAACGGCTGCTACACTAGAATTTATAATTAATATTATACCTGAATATTTAATATTGATTAATGTTGAAATTGACATACTATTTTAAGCACAGAAAAAAATAAATGTCAAAAACTTATATTCTGTATATAGTGTATAAGTGTAAAACGAGCATACAGAGTAGATTATTTTGTTTTTAGACGTCGACTGCTTTACTATATTATACTATATTATGTTGTAAAAATAGTAACTTTACAGTGAAACTTTCCTTACGTATACCTCAAAGTTGGCCGTTAGAAACCCATTCAGTCCTAACGCTTATGAGCTATGACGTCACGTGCATTTTTTTCGTTCAAATGTTAACGCTTTAGTGATGTCATAACCGTTAGATCCACAATATTTAAATAAAGCGTTACAAAAAACCTGTGTACAAAACCTAATGCTTGTTATAACATGTATAATATTGCCATGTGAACTGCCTGGGTCAATAAAAATATTTCCAAAAATATGTATGTATATATATCACTAATTAAAATTAAAAAAAATTTTTTGTTAGACATGATTTTGTAATTAATTATTCATAAACTCACGTCCCCACTACATCTGGGTGACACATAAACCAACTGTTTGCCACCACAACTCCGGGTCCTAATAAATTTGTAGCGTCGCGAACTGCCACCTGAAAACATAAAAATTTATTATTAAGTGCATGGGTAGAGGGTAGAGGTACAACATCTACAGATTTTTAATAATTTTTGTTTTCCTAAAATTTTGAAGTTTTTTGTTGTTGTTGTATTAGCTATTACATTATTAATTACTCAAAAAAACACAATTAAAATCACACAAAAAAATCGTATGCAAGGTTTAATTTTATTGGTAAAGTCATGTCATGCAGTTTAATTCTGAACACTGGCCGTTGATGTTTTTAAATCGATTTTTAAAATTTATTTTATTGGACGAGTGCGTGTAAATATATTGCACAAAATAATGTTTTGTATGTATTATCTCATTAAAGTTGTTTTTTTCTATATATTTTTTAAACAAATATTAAATTTCAAATCACTTTATTATAAGAAGTGATTCATGAATTTGATTTCATTACTATATATATATCTATCTATCTATTCTATTATTTATTTATTATTGTACTAATGAGAAATCATTGGGGTCCTTACAGCCCACAATTTTCTGCCCCACAATTTTGAAACTCATAAAAATAATGAACCAGCACGCTTGCAGCCCACAAAATTCTGCCCCACAATATTCTAGGATATAGGGCTGTAAGATCAACTCAAATTATTGCGGTTACAGTAATAATGATGAAAATATTGTCCTACTATACTATTAACTAGATCAAAATATTCTTAGGATTCCTATAGTAAGTTCTTAAATGTTTGATGAATGATGAATCTAGTATATAACTTATAACTGATATAACTTACAATGAAAGGATATTTTGTAGCTGATATGCTTGAACCTCCCATCACTCTGGCTTCTACAGTTAACTCTGCATTGTCCGTCACGTTAGCTGCATCTGTAAAGTATTCTCTTAAAATGTTTTGTTCGTTGCAAGGCATGTTATGTGTCAATTACTTTAATAAGATATTTATAATTAAAATATATATTTAAATAGTAATACTGCTACTTATGGTTGTAGGAAATTAGAAATATGTATTTTGTGCAATTTTTACTGAAAAAAAATGCTTCTCTCTCTCTCTCTCTCTCTCTCTCTCTCTCTCTCTCTCTCTCTCTCTCTCTCTCTCTCTCTCTCTCTCTCTCTCTCTCTCATTTCTTGACCAAAACCTAGTGTGTGTTTTTAGTTCAATTGCTTCCATTTCAACAAAATATAATAGTTACATGATACTAACTAATTTTAACGTTTTTTTTCTTTTTTTTTAGAACCCGTAAAGTTTTGAAATGAAAGTTACCTGGCATGCATATATTTTGAGTTAATTCACATATTTTGCGCAATTTCAAAGTGATACCACCCATTAGCATAGGCTAATTTTTATTACATTATGTTTCTTGCGGTTATATCATACTACGATACTGTATATCGTCTATACCGTATTATTTTATTATTATGATTATTTTTTAATTTTAGTTGTCATATTTATTGTGTATATTACTACATGACACGAAAAGACAAAATTACGAAATTTAACATTTTATAGCCTAGACTTGATGCTAAATTGGAACAACATATAAAATAAAAATATGTTCTAAAATAATATTCATGCTTTAGACAATTTTATTATGCAGTATAAGATAAATATGTGCGGTAGAAAACAAATGTTGCTGAAAATCAAATAGCATAAAAATCATTACGTATTTATAATTCTGTTCGCATGTATGAATACATTATATAATATAAAAACTTCCTACATCACAAAAAGAAAAAGAAAGGAAAAGAAAAGAAAGAAGCAAAAGAAAAGAAAGAAGCAAAAGAAAAAGAAAAGAAGAAAAAAAGTCAATTTCTGTTATTTAGAGAGAGAGAGAGAGAAATTAAAATTTAGTTTTACATAAAGATTACGTTTCCATATACAGGTTTCTAAATGGGACTAGATTATAAGAAAAACTAAAAATATGATATGTCATATGTTTATGTAATTTCAAATTTGATATTATTTTTAATTGGTTAGTCCAAAATCAAAGTACCAAGCCTGTAGTTTTGAATCACTATTTATATCCAATCTCTATATAGTACTTAACACTGTTATACCTTTTAGACTTACCTAATCCTAGAAAAGCTAGAACTAACAACAGTGCCCATAAATGTCGTGACGCCATCATGTCTCTCAGTCGTCGTACCTAAAATTTGGCATTTCACAATGAGGTATATTTGAAACCACAATTCACACCTTATCTGCAAAGTAATTATGCACGTTTGTATATAATGTTCTTTTTGAATTGCTCATATCCGCAACAATTATTTCTATACCTATTATTTCAGTTTATTTTAAGAAACAGGGCGTTGTAATTATGATAATATATTGTTTTACTTATAATTGTTATACAACTATCTTTGAAGAAATTGTAACACAGAATCTTTTCAAAAATTTGAGATTTTTAATAAATTAAAGGATTATAAAATTGCAGTATAACTGAAAAAAAAAAAAAAAAAAAAAAAAAAAAAACTATATAAATTTGGACTAGCATAAATAATTATGCTGCATAACATGATTGTAGTGATATATTAAAGGCGTAGAACACCTTGAACAAAAAAACATGTCTTATATCCTAACATACCTAAATATCATCGTTGATTTGGCCTGAGTCATTGATTTCTAATTTATTTTCAATTTACAAAATGACAGTTGCGGGTTTGTTTGTATAACGTTACATAGCTTCCGCGCGCGTGGACTAGTGAGCTGTGACGTCACAAACCCGCAGCTGTCATTTTGTAAATCTAAAATAAATTAGAAATCAATGACTCCTCCCAAATTAACGTTGATATTTAGGTATGTTAGGATAGTAGGTAAGTTTTTTTTTCAAGGTGTTCTAGACGCCGTTAATGTATTTGTCATTTCAAAAAGCACAAATTAAGTAGTATTGAACCAAAAATGTCACTGTAATTATAAACTAGCGCATAGTTTTTATGATTTCATTAGTAATAGTGCTAGCTTCATCATTTCATTGATATATATATATATATATTACACACACACTAACATTATAAAATTTCTTTCGTTTTAGAGACATTTTTATATAATATTTGTGTTGTCTCTGTATTTTTTATATTGCTGAAAGTTCTGTGAAAATCGATTTATTTCCATGCTATCAAAATACCTAAAATACGTCAATTTACTCAAATTTTAGTGATTTGAAAAGTTACAACCATAAAAATGTATTTAAAAAAAAATTGTGTGTCAATACCAGAAAAAATATTTTTATTGTTTTAGACTTTTAAAATTTTATGTATATTTTATGAGGGTATAATTATACTTTTTTTTTAAATTACTAAAGTTTCTGAGTGTATTGACGTATATTCTGTAAGTATTATTACAACAGTATGGAAATAAATCACATTTCCTTCCCAATTTTTGTTTATATATAATAATATATATATGTATGAATGTATTGAATTTTCAATGTTTCATTTTAAAGTTAAAAGTTAAATTTACACCAAAAAGATTATATTACTGCGTTAATAGACCTTAAAAGAGGGGTGTGACTGCCCTTCAAAGGGCTAATATAACCGAATAATTAAGGCACCAGTTGGCATTTACCGACATAATCCTGTAGCCAATCTGACACTGTGTGTACCATCAATGATTCCTCAATGTAAAAGTCTGTTGAAATGGATATTTTAAATTTACTTTATACTTACACCATGACCAGGACAAGATTAGAGCATGATAACTTTTAACTTTACCATGAAACATTGAAAATTCAAATCCATTTGATATACATATAATATATATATAGGGTGTATGCATTCATGTTCAAGTCGACGCCATGTTGAATAACTCCGATATAGGCGCAATATAGGAAAATAACGCATTTTGACAGATTAAAAATAATAAGCAATATTTTTGAGTGCATTGATGCTGTTAATAGGTTGAATTAGTATCTGAAGTATTTGTGTGTTAGAAAAATAACAATGTCAAAAAATTAGCCGACTTCCCGAAGAAAATAGCCGAAAACTAAGTTTTTCCTATTGATGAGCATTATTAATCATTACTCCCGTATGGCATCGAAGTGCAATAAATATGACGTCATGCACATGCACCCTATACACACACACACACACTCATATTATACAAATTACAAATATATACACATAGAAGGAAAATCCATTAATTTCCATACTGATGTAATACTAATAATTAAAAAAACGTCAATATACTTTTTGAAACTTTAAAATTAAAAAAAAAAAAAAAAAAACATTATAGCCTCATAAAATATAAAATGGGTTAATTGGTCAATTATATTGTACTGCATAATTATTAATTATGTTATCCAAAAAAAAAGTAAACACATAAAATCGAAATTTTGGTTCCAAAATAGATTATTTCATTGGCAATTGCAAAACAAAGCCATTGCTTAATTTTTCGATTAAAAAAAGTATAATAATAAAAAAGAAAGGATGAAAAAAAAAAAAAAAAAAAAAAAAGAAGAAAATTTCCATCATTTTTTTAAAACGATTAATCGATTGACTTGAAAACAGTTGAAAGAAACTTAACTTAAAATGGTTTATAATTTAAATAAAATATAACGATTAAATCAGAAACTATACCAATGGACCAATTGCAATGAAATGTTTGGACGTTATCGGTTTAGCGCGCGGGGTGCTGCGGGGAAAGCTAAGGGTCCCCTAATTTAACATTACGCTTATGGAGAAAAACACGTTTTTTGCGATTTTTGAGAAAACTACTCCACCAATTTTGGAGAAATTTAAATGAGAAATACTAGACATACTTTTACGTGTTTTAAGCCATAGAAAATTTTTAACAATTTTTTAAACCGATAACCTCCATTGTTGCAACAAGCAAGTTGAAACGATTTTTTCATAAGAAATGCATTAAGAAATTATTTTTAAAAAGTTCGTTCATTGCAAGTGGTCCATTCATTTAAAAATTACACGTTTAAAAATACATATTTACACTTTTGTTTAGTTGTTGTTTGTTTTTGTTGTTGTTGTTGTTTTTAAATATAAAATATAATAAATTGTTATCTACTGTACAGGTCATTTAAGAAAATTGCCAACAAAATTTAAAACTGGAAATTGTAATTTCAAAATAACTACGATATTTTTATCTTTAGAACGACAATTAAAACAATTATTCATTGCAAAAACTGCTTCCATAATTATACCACAATTAAAAAATAAAAGGTACAAATAATATTGATAAGCGAAAACATTAACATTGTTTCTGAGGGACTCAAATTTGTGTGCTATTTTACATTAACATAATCAACGAGACAAGATGGTCGTGATTAGTTTACAGAAAATTTTATTTTTTGTTCTTACTTTTGGATTTGTCCTCGCATCATATCATGCAGGTAATATTAATTTTTATTTGACTGGATCAGAGCCTCGGACTGGATTAAAAAGAAAAAAAAGAAAAGACATTCGGATATTGGGTTTTTAAAAGCCATTTTATGGGTGTAAACTAAGCTAGAAAGGGGCCTGACCCCTGTGAGTATAACCACCACGGGCGAAATGACCAGTCAGGAGTTGCTAGGCCAGACTTATGGCCAGTCCAAGCCTGCTTTGGATAAATAATTTTGAATTAAGTCTTTGATAACAAAAAAAGTAATTTATTATTATGTTGTATTTTCTGAACGAGCTGGATTTTTTTTTTTTACATTATTTAAATTTTACAGATTTTTGCGGAGTGTTTTTATTTATAAATAAATAAATAAATAAATAAATAATAAATAAATACATAATAAATAAATAAATAAATAAATAAATAAATAAATAAATAAATAAAAGTCTTTATTGAGAGTATGTAATTTAGCGCCTATTTTACACGGGAAGTTTTAATGAAAGGGTTTGGCTTTTGTGTTACACCGTATTATATAAGCAGTAAACTGACATTGAAAAGGAATTCAACCCGGTCGAGCCGAATTCCTTTTCAATGTCAGTTTACTGCTTATATAATACGGTGTAACACGAAAGCCAAACCCTTTCAATAGTCTTTATTGTTCAAACAACAAATTAGCAGCAGATGAAATATACATAATAAATTATTAAAAATTGAACAAAAGGTGCAGTCAGGACAATGAGTCCTATCCTGTCAACTGAACCGGAAATAAGTGACTACACTTTATGAAATAATAAAAACAAACATTTATATTCAACATTATTTTGTGTCCATACTTATTGCATTATTAATTCAAATAATAAAAAAAAAATTGATTTAAGTAATTCAAAAATATATGATATTAGAAATCCTCATTTTTAAAAATTACTCAATAAAAATATAATGAAATTACTTTTATATGCACTGATTGTGTGTACCCAGGGTTTTGGATCGGCTGTATTTAGTTGTCAACCTTTTGGAAATTTGGCTCTGGGAGGGGGGACTCTTTTGGGCTAGTTATGCCTACTCTAGGGAGTATAATCGACCCAAAAGAGGAACCCCTTCAAAGGGCTATTAACCAAATAATTAAGTGACCAGTGGGTATTTTACTGACCTAATCCTATATAGCCAATCTAACACTGCATGTGTGTGTACTATCAATGTTTTCTCAATGTAAAAGTCTGTTGAAATTCTTATTTCAAAATTTATTTTATATACTTACACTCTGACCAGAACAAGATTAAAGATGTTTGCAACCGGATGCACCCCTTTTTAGCAAACAAATTTCCCCGCCAGAAAAGAAAATCAAAATTTTACAGATTGATCAATTAAATATTGAAGTTAATAATGTTATATTTTAATACGATTACTCGATCAGAATCCGAGAAAAGGGATGGATGCTTCCGGTAGAAATAACAAATAACGTGTCTCATCTCGTTTTGTATTATAAATTATATTTTAATTTTTTATTCATTGTTGATGTACTGTTAAAAGGACCGTCGTCAGTAAAACATATGCACCACAATCGACCCTTACGTCATGCAAAATATACCAGAACACATAGTAAGTATTTAAAAAATATATCCAACTGAAATTTGAAAGAAAACAAAAGTAGGCGTTGAAAATATTGTACACACTGAAAAAAAAAAAAAAAAAAACGTAACTTCTGTGGTATTTATGTCATAATAGCATAATGTTGCTAAATTAGAACAACAGAAACTATTATACTGTACAGCATAATATTTATACTATCATTACACAGTTATTATGCAGTACCCACGAAAAACTCTTGAAGTCATTTTGAATGATTTTGAGTGGAGCAATTCAACTTCACTCAAAATCATCTAGAAATGTCCGTTTTCTGGGTCATTTTGAATGGCTCGAAATAACTTAAACCTATTCGTTTGTACTTGAAATTAATTCAACTTAGTAATAAAAGCATTCAAAATCATTGCAAACAATTCAAAATTATTTTCAAAAATATTCAATAAAATTCATGTACACTCAATATTATTCAAAGTGCTACCATTTAAATGTATTTGAAACCACTCAAAATATTAAATCTAGTAAAAGCAATCAATTTTCCTTAAAACAGCTCAATAACATTCAAATTAATCCACTCAAGTGCATTCATAACCATTTGCTTCCATTCAAAATTTGATAGCATTCAAAGCAGCTCATTTATATACATTCAAAGCGATTTATTTACATTCAAAGCAGCTCATTTACATCAAAGCGATTTATTTACATTCAAAGCAGTTCATTTACATTCAAAGCAGCTCATTTACATTCAAAGCGATTTATTTACATTCAAAGCAGTTCATTTACATTCAAAGCAGCTCATTTTACATTCAAAGCGATTTATTTACATTCCAAGCAGTTCATTTACATTCAAAGCGATTTATTTACATTCAAAGCAGCTCATTTACATTCAAAGCGATTTATTTACATTCAAAGCAGCTCATTTACATTCAAAGCGATTTATTTACATTCAAAGCAGTTCATTTACATTCAAAGCGATTTATTTACATTCAAAGCAGTTCATTTACATTCAAAGCAGCTCATTTACATTCAAATCGATTTATTTACATTCAAAGCAGTTCATTTAAATTCAAAGCGATTTATTTACATTCAAAGCAGTGCATTTACATTTAAAGCAGTTCAATAGCATTTAAAGCAATTCATTTATATTCAAAGCGATTCATTTACATTAAAAACAGCTCAGTTGCATTCATATAGCTATTCATTTACATTTAAAGCTATTCATTTACATTCAAAACAGCTCAAATGCATTCAAAGCTATTGATCATTTTCATTCAAAGCAGTTCATTTAAGTTTGAAGCAATTCATTTACATTTTAATTAATATAAGCTCAATTGCATTTAAAGCTGTTCATTTACATTCAAAGCAGCTCAAATTAATTTAAGCTATTCATTTACATTCAAAGCAGCTCATTTACATTCAAAGCGATTTATTTACATTCAAAGCAGTTCATTTACATTCAAAGCGATTTATTTACAATCAAAGCAGTTCATTTACATTCAAAGCGATTTATTTACATTCAAAGCAGCTCATTTACATTCAAAGCGATTTATTTACATTTAAAGCAGCTCATTTAACATTCAAAGCGATTTATTTACATTCTTAAAGCAGTTCATTTACATTTAAAGCGATTTATTTACATTCAAAGCAGTTCATTTACATTCAAAGCGATTTATTTACATTCAAAGCAGTTCATTTACATTCAAAGCAGCTCATTTACATTCAAAACGATTTATTTACATTCAAAGCAGGTCCTTTAAATTCAAATCGATTTATTTACATTCAAAGCAGTTCATTTACATTCAGAGCGATTTATTTACATTAAAAACAGCTCACTTGCATTCATATAGCTATTCATTTACATTTAAAGCTATTCATTTACATTCAAAACAGCTCAAATGCATTCAAAGCTACTTATTTTCATTCAAAGCAGTTCATTTACGTTTGAAGCAATTCATTTACATTTTAATATAAGCTCAATTGCATTTAAAGCTATTCATTTACATTCAAAGCAGCTCAAATTAATTTAAGCTATTCATTTACATTTAAAGCAGCTCATTTACATTGAAAGCGATTTATTTACATTCAAAGCAGTTAATTTTTTACATTCAAAGCGATTTATTTACATTCAAAGCAATTCATTTACATTCAAAGCAGCTCAAATGCATTCAAAGCTATTTATCTACATTCAAAGCAGTTCATTTACGTTTGAAGCAATTCATTTACATGCAAAGCTATTCATTTACATTTAAAGAAGCTCAAATTAATTTAAGCTATTTATTTACATTCAAAGCAGCTCATTTACATTCAAAGTGATTTATTTACATTCAAAGCAGTTCATTTACATTCAAAGCAACTCATTTACATTCAAAGCGATTTTTTTACATTCAAAGCAGTTCATTTACATTCAAAGCGATTTATTTACATTCAAAGCAGTTTTTTTACATTCAAAGCAGCTCATTTACAGTCAAAGCAGTTCATTTGCATTCAAAGCAGCTCATTTGCATTCAAAGCTACTCATTTTTTCATTTCAAGCCACTCAATTGCATTCAAAGCTATATTCATTTACATTCAAAGCAGTTCATTTACGTTTGAAGCAATTCATTATATTCAAACCGATTTATTTAAAGCAGCTAAAATGATTCAATTAAGCTATTCAATTACATTCAAAGAGCAGTTTATTTTTATTTGAAGCAATTCATTTACATTCAAAGCAGCTCAAATGAATTCAAAGCTATTATTTTTACATTTAAAGCGGCTCATTTGCATTCAAAGCTATTCATTAATTTGCATTCAAATAATGCAGTTCATTTACATTCAAAGCGGCTTATATTATATTTACATTCAAAGCAGTTCAGTTACTTTCAAAGTGGCTCATTTACATTCAAAGCAGGTCATTCAATTTGAAAGCTGCTCATTTACATTTAAAACAGCTCATTTACATTTAAAGCAGTTCATCTACATTCAAAGCAGCTCATTTAAATTCAAAAAATTTCATTTGCATTGAAATAAGCAATTCATTTAAATTTAAAGCAGTTCAAATACATTTAAAGTAGATTGTTTCATTTCAAGAAGGCAGGCCATTTACATTTATATAGCAGTTCACTTACATTAAAATCAGATTAGTTAGATTTGAGTGCATTTTGAACTGAAAATATATAAACCGCATGATACATATTTAAAGACGCCAGATTGGACAAAAAATTAACAGATTTTGAGCGAAATCGAACTGCTCCACTCATATTTTAAATACAATGTGACTGCTTTCACAGTGAGCAAAGTTGATCAAATAATAAAAAAAAAAAGATCAGGTATATATTGTCGTATTTAGAAAAGCTTGGAAGTTAAAAAAATCTCAGTAAAGATAACAAAATAAAGGAAAATTAAAAAATGCAAATCATAAACACTTTTGAAAGGCATGTTTTAGTGCAGTTCCATAACCTAAATTTTTTTTTTATTTATATTTCTTATTTTAAAATAATATGTGAAATAAATTAATTGTTATATGCTTTTAAATACAATTTTATCAAAGTATACTTTGATAGGGACTGAAAAATCGGGACTATATTATAATATATATTATATGTAATATCGATGTTTTCCAAGTAAACATCATCAATCATCATATATTATCATGTTAAAACATGCAGTATATAAGTGGACGTTTTTTTTTTTTTTTTTTTTAATATAGATTTTGCCGTATTTTACATTTTAGTTTTTCTGGTTTGTCTATCATGTATTTTTATTTTATTTATTTTTTATTTTGAAGTTGAAAAGTATATATACCATCAGCGATCAGCTTATTCATTAATTGTTTTACAATAAAAGAAAAACCAATCAAAACTATAAAGAGAATTTCAGCAACTCTTATACGCAATTTTTGCAATACCAATTGTACTTCTATTTAGTTTTACTTTCTGAAATTGGCTAATTGGCTAAAAATCATCGAATATGGACGTGAACTTAATATATTTTGAAAGCTTCCTTTATAGTTTGAAAGTTTTGTTTCTGTGTACGTCTTAAAATCACGTCGTTTATTTATTTTTATACCTATTCTATGCTAGAAAACTGTGCAGTTTTTACTTATATTTATTATTTTTTGTTTTCACGGAAAACAGAAAATTTACAATTTTTAATGTAAGATCTATATATAGTTAATTGTTTTGTTTGGTTAGTACTACTAAATATTTGGTACCTTTAAGGCTAATAGTATCTACCGTTGTATTAATGTATCAGTGAAAAGGTAAAATTAGTAAATAAAATTAAATATATGCGACGATATTCGAGCGAAGCGAGAATTTTTGAAGATTTTTTCTCCTAATATGCTATTTTTCTTGCAAAATTTGGTTCAATTTTTATTTTTTTATATCTTTTTCAAACCCCCAAAACCTCCCCCCTGGCTACGCCACTGATATATATATATATATATATATATATATATATATATATATATATATATATATATATATATATATATATATATGTATATATATATATATATATATATATATATATATATATATATATATATATATATAGTTCAAATTTGAAGTGAACTCATAAAATTATTTTGTTATTTTTTCTTTAGAACATTATCCGATTTGTTGCATCCACAATCTCATAATACATAATATATAAAATAATAATATAAAAAAAAACTATCTCTGCAATATCTGCATATATATTGTTTTGAAAAATAACTAAAGAAATGGTCGTCATACACTATTAGCTGCAAACAAAGATTGCGTCAAAACATCGCAAAAGAAAACCATCGCAGTCCTAACACAATTAATGCATCTAATAAAATATTAAAATTTGTAATTTGAGAAAAAACAAAACAAAATATAACATAAAAAAAAAACAAAAAAAAACTATATAACATAAAAAAAAATCATCAGTTTTGCATCTTAAATAATGTGTGGAATGACTTCACTTAATTAAGTTTATAATTAATATATAAAACTTAAAAAAAAATGTAATATATAATATATGAATTTATGCTTATCAAATCACATAAAAAAACAACAAATAATTATAAAATAATAATAAAAAAAAAAAGTTCTAAAATAATGCTTGTATTAAAGTCATGTAAAACTTTGAATCAAAATGAATGAATTCGAATGCATTTAAATGGTACCCTACAATATAAACACAGTT
Source organism: Ecdyonurus torrentis (assembly GCA_949318235.1). Taxonomy (NCBI): domain Eukaryota; kingdom Metazoa; phylum Arthropoda; class Insecta; order Ephemeroptera; family Heptageniidae; genus Ecdyonurus; species Ecdyonurus torrentis. The sequence continues at coordinate 21,649,881 of OX439136.1, read as the reverse complement.
TCATATAAAATTAAAAACAGCTAGTGTATCCAAATAGGAAAATCTGCACAGCGTGACGTTAAATATGATTGCACTTTGATTAAAATAAAAACTTTTCAAATTGCATTCATTTTTATTTTCGATTAAAAATGAATGAATTTGAGTGTTATTACATGGCTTTAATATTCAAAAGGTTAGAGTAGGTGTTTAACTCACCTGTAGCACCACATAATTTTGGGTATTGTCACATTTTACCAGTAATTAACAAACATTTATCAGAGCAATTTAAAACACGTCTATCTCTCATGAAAAGACGCCACAAATTCGTTACTTTTTAAAAAATATTAACGTCTTTAAATTTGAACGGACCAATCAGAATTCATCTTGAGATTAAAAAAATCCCCGATTTAAATAAACTCAATTTTACTCAAAAGTCACTCAAAAAAAAAAATCAATTCTATAAAGTACCTCAAAATTACTCATACTTGCTGCAGGTATTCAAATATGGTCAAAGCAATTCAAAATGGTTTACTAATCCTTAATTCAAAACCATTTACTTTAACTCAAATTAATTTATTCTGAATAAATAATTTTAACCTCATTTTTTTTTAATATATAAATGTTATTTGAAACCACTTAAAAATATTCAAAGTTATTTGCCTTAAATCATTTCAACTCAAAATAGCTCAATCTAACTCAAAACCATGTAGACAGAATTATTACATTCACAGCAGCTCAATTCCATTTAAAGCAATTTATTTACATTCAAATCGGCTCACATACATTTAAAGCAGCTCATATACATTCAAAACAGCTCAATTACATTCAGAGCAATTTATTTACATTCAAAGCAATTCATTTACATTCAAAGCAATTTATTTCCATTCAAAGCAGTTCATTTACATTCAAAACTTATTCATTTACATTATTCATAGCAATTTATTTACATTCAAATAGGCTCACATACATTTAAAGCAGTTTATATACATTCAAAGCGGCTCAATTAAATTCAGGCAATGCATTTACATTTAAAGATATTTATTTACATTCAAAGAGTCTCATTTACATTCAAAGCAGTTCACTTACATTCAAAGCAGTTCATTTACATTTAAAGTTGCTCAATTGCATTTAAGGCAATTGATTTACATTCAAATCGGCTCAATTACATTTAAAGCATCTCATATACATTCAAAGCAATTCATTTACATTCAAAGCAATTTTTTTACTTTCAAAGCTTTTCATTTACATTCAAAGAGGCTTATTTACATTCAAAGCGTCTCTTTTATTTACATTTAAATGTAATATAAATTGCTTTAAAACTAATTGAGCCACTTTGAATGTAAATAAATTGCTTTGAATGTAACTGAACCGCTTTGAATGTATATGATCTGCTTTAAATGTAAGTGAGCCGATTTGCATGTAAATAAATTGCTTTAAATGTAATTGAGCCACTTTGAATGTAAATGAAGTGCTTTGAATGTAAATGAATTGCTTTGAATGTAAATGAATTGCCTGAATGTAATTGAGCCGCTTTGAATGTATATAAACTGCTTTAAATGTATGTGAGCCTATTTGAATGTAAATAAATTGCTTTGAATATAAATGAATAGTTTTTGAATGTAAATGAATTGCTTTAAATGAAAATGAGCCGCTTTGAATGTATATAAGCTGCTTTAAATGTAATTGAGCCGCTTTGAATGTAAATAAATTACTTTAAATGTAAGTGAACTGCTTTGAATGTAAATGAGCCGCTTTAAATGTAAATAAATTGCTTTGAATGCAAATGAATAGTTTTGAATGTTAATTAATTGCTTTGAATGAAAACGAGCCGCTTTGAATGTATAAGCTGCTTTAAAATTTAATTGAGCCGCTTTGAATGTAAATAAAGTGCTTTAAATGAAATTGAGGAGCTTTGAATGTAAATGAAGTGCTTTGAATGTAAATGAGCCGCTTTGAATGTAAATAAATTGCTTTGAATGTAATTGAGCCGCTTTGAATGTAAATGAATTGCTCTGAATGTAATTGAGCCGCTTTGAATGTATATATAAGCTGCTTTAAATGTATGTGAGCCTATTTAAATGTAAATAAATTGCTTTAAATGTAATTGAGCCGCTTTGAATGTAACTAAAATGCTTAGAATGTAAGTTAACTGCTTTGAATGTAAATGAGCCGCTTTAAATGTAATTAAATTGCTTTGAATGTAAATGAATAGCTTTGAATGTAAATTAATTGCTTTGAATGAAAATGAGCCGCTTTGAATGTATAAGCTGCTTTAAATGTAATTGAGTCGCTTTGAATGTATATAAGCTGCTTTAAATGTATGTGAGCCTATTTAAATGTAAATAAATTGCTTTAAATGTAATTGAGCCGCTTTGAATGTAAATGAAGTGCTTTGAATGTAAGTTAACTGCTTTGAATGTAAATGAGCCGCTTTAAATGTAATGAAATTGCTTTGAATGTAAATAAATTGCTTTGAATGAAAATGAGCCGCTTTGAATGTATAAGCTGCTTTAAATGTTATTATGAGCCGCTTTGAATGTAAATAAATTACTTTAAATGTAATTGAGGCGCTTTGAATGTAATGAAGTGCTTTGAATGTAAATGAATAGCTTTGAATGTAAATGAATTGCTCTGAATGTTTGAGTCGCTTTGAATGTATATAAGCTGCTTTAAATGTATGTGATGAGCCTATTTAAATGTAAATGAATTGCTTTAAATGTAATTGAGCCGCTTCGAATGTAAATATAATGTGAATAATTTTGATTTAATCTGAGTAAGTTTGATTTAAATAGTTTTGATCGCAAAAATATTGAATTAAAAAATCGTATTAATTTTTTGAATTGTTTCAATCGTATTTAAATAAATTTAAATCACTTAAAATTAAATACCTTTGAATAATGTCAAATGAAATCAATTCTACATTATTCAAAGTGATTTTAATTGAAATATTTTATCATGGTTTTAAATATTTTTGAACGGTAATTAAGTTAATTTACTTTAAATAATTTTAAATAATTTTAAATGAATTTTTTTCAAAAGGATTTTGATTTAAAATAAATGATTATAATGTTAAATCAATTTGAGTATAAATAAATTGATTTTAATATTATTGAATTCCTACGGTCAGTTTGAGTCTTTTTAAATGAAACATTTTGAGCTGAGTTTGAAGTTCTTTGAATGGTTTTAAATGTTGAATCATTATGCATGACTTTGAGTCTATTAAATCGTAGTCACTTTGAACCATTTTAAATTTAAAGCCATATTGAGTGACTTTGAATGATAATGAGTCTTTAAAATTTGATTTGAGTCTTTTCAATCAAAAATAAATGACTTTTGAGTACTTTTAAATCATTCAAAAATGAAAAATTTATTCGTGGGTATAGCACAATTATGCTGTATTGGACAAATTGTGCTGAAAATGAGCCAATATAATTATTACGCAGTTATTTTTGTCTGTATTATAGTTATGTTCGTTATGTAATGTTTAAGTATTGTAAAAGTAACGTTTGTAACGTCACTATAAGCGTTGATATTCTAAGGATAAAAACGTATACGTGACGTCACAAACTTTAGAATCTATTGGGAAAAAATGGCAAACTTTGAAGTTTATTTCATAACAGCTACGACAACACTTACGTTTGTATCGTATATAGAATACCAACGCTAAGTGATACCGTTAGTTATAGTGAACTTATTTTAAACATCGTGAAACTTTGAACTATAACATGCTATTTTTATGCTTTTCAGACATGAGTAATTCAACACTGTATCACGCATTACACAAAAGATCTCCGACTGAGGATGAAGTTCGTTTAACCGGAGCAAACTCACCCGCTATTGATGGTACTAAATATCCATGGGTGGTGAGTTTTACATTAGCTGAATTTAATTTTTAGAGAACTATACGCACATAATGTACTGTACTAAATGTTTAATACTATATTGCTGAAATATCTAGATTTCAAAATTATTTATTTCAATATATGCCTATTTGAAAAATATAATAATAAATTGCACGCTAATATTATTTCTATTACTCTTTTATATATATTAAAACTGTGTGTTATATCTTATATCTAATGTAGTGCGCAGTTAAACTATAGGGTGTATGCGGATGACGTCATATTTATTGCGCTTGGAGGCCATACTGGAGTAGTGCATAACATTGCTCGGCATAGGACAAACTTCATTTAAGCCAATTTTCTTTGGGAAATCGGTTAATTTTTTGTTATTGTTATTTTTCTCACATACTTGAGATACTAATTCAACATATTTACAGAATCAATGCTCTCAAAAATATTATTGCATAGTGTTTTTTAACTGGCAAAATTATTTTTTTCCTATGCCACCCATGTTATTGAGTTATCTAACATGGCGTCGACTTTAACATGAATGCATAGACCCTATATATATATATATATATATATATATATATATATATATATATATATATATATATATATATATATATATATATATATATATATATATGTGTGTGTGTGTGTGTGTGTGTGTGTGTGTGTGTTAAGCAAATAAGTGCTTTCTTCTTACACAATATGATGGTTGTTTTACTATAATGGAACTTTCAATGAAATCTTATATATTATGTTATATCTTGTCTGCAGGTAGCAGTGTATGACACAGTAAATTCCAAAGTCGTTGGTCCAGGAGTTGTTATCGCGGACGCCTGGTTTGTTTGTCACTCTGACGTCATTGGCATGTAAGTCTAACATAATTTTTTATTTCAAATAATAAGAACGATAAAAAAAAGCTTTACGTTTTTATTCTTTTTAAAATTATATTTATAATTTTTCTTCGAATAAAAAAAAATAATTTTGATGGTTAAATTGTAATAATTTTTTATCCTTAATCAATCAATCAATCAATCAATCAATCAATCAATCAATCAATCAATCAATCAATCAATTCTAACCAGACTGACAAAAGATGACTTTGAGATGTACGGAGGGTTGGCAAATCCCTCCACCCCCTCTGGAAGGAAATATCGGATCAAAACTATTGTACCCAGTGTACCTGCTAGAGACAATATGAAGAACGCCATTACTATGGTACATGTAAGTATAGAGTCACCAGCTTGGTTTTAAATGTCTTTTATTACAATTTATAGTTGCTTTACAGCGTGATCACGTCAAACTTAATAAAGAAACTTAATTAAAGGCGTAGAGCACCTTGAACAAAAAAGTTGTGTAATATCCTAACAAACCTAAAAATCAACGTTGATTTGGCCAAGTCATTGATTTCTAATTTATTTTCCATTCACAAAATGCCACTGGCGGTCACTGACGTATAACAGCTCGCTTGCTTTACGCGCGCGTATTTTATGTTTTTTCTGTTATATATAATATTATGTATATACGTAATGTAATACGTATATATATAAGTATAATATATTAATAGATGTTACTGGATGTTGCACGCTAGCTAATTACAGACGGGGTGGAAACAAACTGGAAAGAAAAACTGAGGAACCATGAACCGTATAGTCATATCATAACATATAATCATTTCATTTTTAAAGAAAACTATACTGCAATGCTAAGAATACGAAACTTTAAATTAGGGATGCACTTTTCTTTGCCGTGTGTTATGTCTCTTTTTTTTTTTTTTTTTTTTTTTTTTTTTTTTATTTTACTTTACTTTATTTATTGCTTTACGGCACACCCATTGCCTTGTATGTACACTCAATATCTTACCTTCTTTATTTATTTAATTTTTATTGTTAATAATTAATAACTTTATATATATTATATATGTCGCTTTTCTTTTTACAGTTTTGTCCACATTTTGTTCTGGCGAAATTTACAATTCCAACTACAACTCCAGCAGCAGCGCTTGTGTTTGGTACTGCCGTATCTTACGTCAATTACGCCGTACGTCTCTCTCTATCTCTCTTCTTCATTTTTGTTCTCCCTCTACATATTAAAAAAAAATAAATAAATAAAAAACAAGTGGTATGCGACGCTTTTGCTTTGCCATAGCGCCGCCTGCAAACCCAAATGTAGGCAACCCTTTCAGCTCATTTGTTCCACAGTAAGCCTAAATGTGTAGAAACGCTCTTTAATCTTATAAAGCATTTTGTCGGCTAATGCTTTTAGTTAGTTAGTTATATACAAAAGCTGAGACCTTTTTTTTTTCTTCTTTCTTTCTTTTTTTTCTCTAAGCAAACGCTTTTGCACTGACGAAATAATTAAACAAGGGATCATATATACACACTTTTACGTTTCCTATTGACAAAAAAAAAAAAAAAAAAAAAAAAAAAACGTAACCCCCATTGCATAATTAATTTATTTCTACACAGAAAAAATAATTTACGTAATTTATGCTACATTGAATAATTACTATATATTGTAAAACACAAAATTTTATAGTTTTTAATAATATACTTATGTGCTGAATATCTTAACTATTATGATGATATTATGTAGCATGATAATCGTTATACACAATACGCATATTAATTAATTACATAGAATAAATTATGATATTATTCATAAATGTTACTGCATTGAAATTTACTATAGAATGATTTTTACGTATTTATTTTTGTGGTGCGTGTATAATATTTTTTTCACTTTTACTTTTCTTCTACAAATTTTAGCCTGCTATTGAAGAAGTAAACCGTAAGATGGGGATTACTTGTCAATGTGAACATTACGCGACATATGATGCAACACAACATTTCTGCCTGGATGAAGAGAATGTCAATTTTCTCAAATTGGACGTAAGTTAGTCATACAACGTTATGTAATATTTAATATTTATTTATTTCAAAGAAGAAAAAAAAAAAAAAAAAGAATACGTGACAATTTGACTGAAGTAGGATATTTTTTCATGATCCTGACAATAATAAACTAAAACATACGTATTTGAAATATTGAGAATAAAGACCACAAATAATGAAGACCACAAAAAAAAAATAATAAAAAAAATCTTTATTGTATATTTTAAAGTGGACATCGTCCTGACTCGATAAATAGTGAACTTTTAATTTTTGAGGTAATTCTAAGTATTTTTTATTCATTTTTGAAAGTCACGAAATGACGTCACGGGCTTTTGACTTTTTCGCCCTTTTTCCTATGCTCACCATGCATAATTATAAGCTATACCGACTGTAACGTCAATTTCTTACTTTCAAAAATTAAATAAAAACATTTAATTAACTCAAAAAAAATAGAAGTTTGCGCATCACTCGATTCAGGACAATGACGACCTCTTTTAGAATAAAAGCAATAAAATTGAACTTTTTTTTTTTTTTTTTTTATTATTAAGTTTTGCTCATTGTGAACTTATAAGTTTACCGGGTTTTGATAGTTGAAAATAGTAAAGTTTTGATTGGTATTTTTATTTTGTACATGCATACAGGCTGCCTTAGCAACCAGGGACCTGCCAGGCACGATATGTATTCACAACAATGCATTCATCGGCATCAATGTCGGAGCACAGAATAAAGGCGGAGAACCATACATCGAGATCTCAAAGTTTGAAACCTGGATCAAAGCAACAGCGGGATATTAAACTTAAAGAGATACTGGACTCCAAATATTATAAGTAAAAAAAAAAAAAAAAAAAAAAAAAGATAAAGTTTATGAGATGGCGCACCATAATGCATATCATATATCCAGCAACCCTTTCTGTCCATATTCTTTCTGGAATGAAGGGATATAATATGTAAGTTGTACCATCTTGTGATGTTATTGTTGTTGTTTTCTTCTTGAGTCCAGAATCTCATCAAAGTAATATGCTAATAATTAGAAATTGAGGCATTTTAATAATGTTTGTAACAGAATAAAAATATACGACAATTTACAAAAAAATTCAAATTCAAAATATTCAAAACTTGTTTATTCATTTCTATCTCCTACAATCATATAGACCCCTTTCAAATCCTTGCGCTTTGTCACCATGTTTGTGGTGCCCAATGCACTGTCCAGCATAGGGGAAACATCATGTCTCCTAATTTTTCACATAAAAAGAGTTTATTTCAACCGAACGAATTTTTCTCATATTTTTCGAGCTTATAAGAAGCTAGAAATATAAGGCTTTGATTGAGGTTTGAAGCTTCTTTTGCTATTAAAAAAAAAAAAAAAAAATGTCTTTTTTCCTATGCTGACCTATGTATTCCTGACCAGCAAAATGGCGGCTCTTAAATATGAGTGCAACCGGTCTATACAAAACATTATACATAAGCAGCAGATTCTTGTTTAAGCAAAACAATGAGAAATGATAGTCAAACTTATACACTAAAAATATGCACAATATAAGTGCTAGATAAGAAATATATTGTGATGACAATATTTTAAGCAAGCGTTATTTATTTAGTTTTTCACATTGATATTTTATTTGATAAAAAAAAACTTTTATTTATTTATGATCTCTATATAGATAGCATAATATTATAATTTAATTTTTGGTTAAAAACAAATAAAATGATTAAAATACCTAAAAAATACAAAAAAAATTTTATATCCATCATTTTGTGAAAAGCAATATTAACATTTTAAATGACTTAAAATTATAAATTTCAATGCAATTATTGTATTGTATTTTTGAAGAATAATTGTTAAATTTATTTTTATGTAATTTTTAATATTTTGATAGCTCATTATAGCCACTGCTTTTACGTAGTAAGAGAAATAGACTTTGAAAGTGTATATTATAGGTTAATGACAGTAAGTTAACGCATTTTTTTTTGTGCGGCTAAATTATATAATAAAAAAAGCTTTTTTAAACATACCTCTGTTCAATAAATATTACTTTAAAAAAAGAAATATAAGAAAATGAATCAATAATGAATGCATGAAATTTAAATAAATAAAATTGTCCATTATATTTTTTATATAAAGAATATAAATCTTTGTTTATTTTTATATTTTTATTTAATATATGTGCTAGTTTTTTTTTTTTTATATCACACTTGCAATAATTTCTTATATTTTATTTTGTTAATTATTTTATAATTTTCCCCTTTTTTAACTATACGTCATTCTTATTAAACAATATACATTGTATGCAATAAATATGGCATATATCATATATGCTTTAATATTATATTAACACTATATAAGAGATACGGATCATACGGTAAAAAATCTGTGTTAAATCACCTCCCTAGAGGTATAGTAAGAGCATGATGTACCATGCTATTGAAGTTAGAAAAGTTTTCGATGGTAAATTAAAAAAAAAATAATAATAATAATTAAAAAATGCGATCAAATACTTCAATCCACCAAAAATATCCTTCAAAAATTCAAGATTCCCGCGTTTGTATTTAGTTGCGCATGCGGAACGATGCGGAAAGTAGTTTTTACGAGTCTCGGCAAAAATATGTTTTCTGCATCATGGTTTTCTGCGCCGACCGTCTCGTCGGCGCACGAGCTGTAGGCTGTAGAAAAGTTTTAAACAAATTCGCACTTTTTTATAGGTGGCAGCACTATGCGGACAACTAAATAAATTTGGCGGTGTATTATTTTATGGTAATATAGCAGACAGGTTTTGTTCTTATAAAATTATTAAAAATCTACTTAAATGTGTAATAATTTGTTTTAATTAAAAGTTATAAATAATTCTAAAGCTCTGAAGATCATTTCAAGCATATTTTCAGTAAACGTAAGGTATATTTTATAGTAATTTTATGTGATTGAAGTTTGCAATGGAGATCAATGTTTGGCCACGCTGGATTATTTTACCAGATAAAAAGTTTTTTCTTTGTAATTTCATTTTTATGTTTATTAAAATATTTTGTATTTTTATCAAAATTTCGGTCCTTTAATATTAATAAAAATTCAAATTATGTATACTATATTATATATTATGTAGTAAGATTATTCCTGGCCACTATCATGGCACTAATTATAATTCTTGTACAAGGAAACTTATTGTTTGTTTCGCCTCTTTTTGCGACCATGTTTGTTTGTTTGTTTGTTTGTTTGTTTGTTGTTTTTTTTTATCTTGCCAAATGATGCTTATTTGTGAAATCCTTATTTTTTTAATGAATTTTAAACGTTACATAAGCAAGTCAAAAATCATTATTTTCAGTATTTATTTTCTTGTAAGCATCTATTACGTATTTATCATATTTACCGTTATGTATGGATGTGTATCATACATTCAAATTCAAAATTCAAAATTCAAAAATTCTTTATTTCCACTCTCCTACAATCAAACATAATAAATTACATTTGTATAAGGTTTTACATGGAATTGTCAACTTACTTACTATGTTACATACTAATTGACCTATAAAGGGGCAAGTCATCTCGAGGCCGGCTCCAAGCAATATCGTCCACACCCGCCTCCGTATTCGATTACTACGCATACGTAGGTTGTCGAAATGGAGGCGGGTGTGACCGAAGCAGCCTAAAGCTAGCCCCGAGACGCCTGCTCCCCCATAAGTCAATATAAAAGAAAACAAAAAGATAGAAAATAATAATACATGATATGGAATTGTCAATTTACTTACTATGTTGTATACTGACCAATAAAGGGTCAATTCATCTCTAGGCCGACTCCAAGTGATATCGTCCACACCCGCCTCCGCATTCAACTACTACGCTTACGTAGGTTGTCGAAACGGAGGCGGGTGTGACCGAAGCAACCCAAAGCCAGTCCCGAGATGCCTGCTCCCCCATTAGTCAATGTAAAAGTAAACAAAAGAGAAATTAATAATAATAATACATGGTACATATTATATATATACACAATACATAAACATCCGTATAATAGAAATACAACATGAAATGTATATAAATTAATTTGTGTCATTATCATAGAACTCATCAAGGCTGTAAAAACATTTATTCATGAGGTAGTTTTTCAGTTTATGATTGAATAATTTAATACAGCTAATAGATTTGAGTTCAGAGGGTAAGTTGTTATATATTCTAACACATGACATGAATGGGCCGTTACGATACATTTCCAGTCTACAATATTTAGGAGTTATGTTTAGTTCACGTCTTCGTGTAGCATGATTGTGGTTAGTTTCATGGTCACGGAAGCGTGGTTCATGCTTTTTAACAAATATTGCACATTCATGTATATAAACACAGGGGAAGGGTAATATCCCTAACATTTGAAACAGAGCTTTACAAGATTCTGTTCTCTTTTTGAATAACATTGTACGTATAGCTTTTTTCTGTAATATAAATACCCTATTACTATCGATGGAGTTCCCCCAACATATAATACCGTATTTAAGAATGGAATGAAAGTTTGCATAATATAATGTAAGTAGACAATTAATTTCAGTCTCATGTCTTAGTTCTCCTAGAGCAAAAATAACAGATGATATTTTTTTACATACTTGTGAGACGTGATGATTGAATCGTAAGTCATCATCAATTAAAACTCCTAGGAATTTAGCAAGATTTCCTATTTTAATAGATGTATCTCCTATGTCAATTGAATCAATTTTTTCATTTTTGTTTCTGATATTTTGAAATTGTAGTATTTCAGTTTTATTTACATTTAAGATAAGCTCGTTGTTATCTAGCCATGTCTGAGCTTTAGCAAAGGTAGTTTTTATATTTTGTTTTAGGGTAATGTTATCACAAGCGGTGATTTTAAAGTTGGAATCATCAGCATACACTATAGGCAAGCAACATTTGGACAGTACAGATAGTGGCATGTCATTAATATATATAAGGAAAAGTATCGGGCCAAGCTTAGTGCCTTGCCCAATGCCATACTTAAGTTCCTCTACTTGAGAGTAGAAGTCTTTCTTACAATTATTTTTTGTTTTTGATAAATGAATTTTTTGTTTACGTCCAACTAAAAAGGTACGTATCCAGTCTAATGATTTACCACGTATACCGTACTTATACAATTTTTTTAATAAGATTTCTGGATCTACCATGTCGAATGCTTTGGACAGATCCAGGAACATACCTATTGTTTTTGCCTTTTTGTCAATGCTTTCTAGCAAAGCATCTACTAATTCAAAGATAGCGGTTTCAGTGCAATATTTTTTTCTGAAACCATGTTGAAATTGTGAAAATATTTTATGTCTTTCCAGAAATGATAATAATCTACTGAGATATGCCTGTTCAAAAATTTTTGAAAAAACAGATAATAAACTTACAGGCCTGTAATTATTTAGATCCTTACGGTCTCCTTTTTTAAATAATGGTTTTATGATTGCAAGTTTGAGCATTTCTGGAAAGATACCACTTTCAAAGGATTTATTGATAAGAAATGTTAAAACTTCAGTGACTTCGTTACAACAAAATTTAAGTAGACAATCAGAAATTTCATCAAAGCCACTGGATTTTTTATTTTTTAGTTGTTTTAAGAATGAAAGTACCTCAGAGTTTGTAACTGCAAATAAAAATAGAGTTTTTTCAATATATTTTACATTTTCATACATATTTTGTTGATCTTTTTCTTTAGGCAAATTTAATTTAAGATTCTCCGTACATTCAACATAATGTTTGCTAAAACAGTTAACAATATCATTTTCTTGTGTATATGTTTCATTGTTAAAGATGACCTCTTCAACGTTAGTTTTGACTTTAGTTTTACCATGACGTTTCCTGATCAGATTCCACATAGTTTCTGATTTATTACTTGAATTAGTTACTGTATAGTAGTTTTGAAGTTTACTAGCCACCCTTATAAGTTTGAAATATATAAATTTATATTTTTTAGCATATTCAGGTGTCCATATATCAGGGTAAAGAGACGATAATTTTTTCAAAATTCTGACTTTTTTTTGCGAGATCAAAAGGCCTTTAGTCATAAAATTATTTTTATTCTTTCTAAATTTTTTTTTGTTTTTTGTTACATGAGTAAGAGGAAAAGCCTTGTCAAAGTGATCTAATACTATATCATGGAATTTTTTAAAAACTGTATTCATATCATCTTTACAATCATAAATATGGCCCCATTTTTCGTTGGCAAGTAGTTCTTTAAAATATGTCTTATTTTTATCACTAAAATTTCTACGCTTATCAAAAACTTTATTGTTATTGTTAATGGACTCATATGTAATTGTGACTATCTGAGCTTCATGATCTGAAAAAGGACATTCAATCACTTCACTTTTGGTTAGCTCAGATGTTAATAGTTTACTTACAAAGATATTGTCTATAAGTGTAGATGTAGTATTACAAATACGAGTTGGTTCTTGAATTGTTTGTTCTAGGTTACAAATGTTAATAATATCACAAAAATGATCACTATAGGTGGTACTTACTAACATATTTATGTTGAAGTCTCCACATATTATGGGGGTTTTATTTTCTTTATAAATTTTTTTAGTTATGAATTCAAATGTTTTAAAAAATAGGTCTATATCTCCTAGTGGAGGTCTATAGATACATACCAGTACAATATTTTCATCTAATATATTGAATTCAATGGCAGACATTTCTATGTTATTTTCTACAGATAGTTCTATGATATCCTTGCGATCAATATAATCTATACTATCTACAAGTATCATAGAACCACCACAATTTCTCAGTGAATTTTTCCTGCAGTACACGCTAGCAAGTGTAAAATTATTAATAGTAAATTTTGAAAGATCACAATCAAGTATAAAGTGTTCTGTGATGCAAGCAATTTTTAAGTTAGGCAATGAGGAAAGGTAATTTTCAAGTTGTAAGGTACAGTTGTTAAGACTTTGTATATTAAGGTGCATTATGCCTAGTGATTCTCTATCCTTGCTATTGTGTACTGATTGATTTATGACTGAGTTAATATTGGTTGAGGAGTTTGAAAATTTGGTTGTTCAGTAGGATTAGTTTGGATTGTTGGGTGATAAGTAGAAGCTTGTGAAATGGAGGCAAGGAGGTTTAGGTTGTGGAGTGCATCTATGTATGGTGATGGGATTGGTTCTAGAGGGGTGTTGAAGTAAGTGTTTGTTGGTAGGATATAGGTTGTGGGGTTCGTTGTCATTGCGAATGAAATATCGATGAGATCTTGGGAATAACTGTGATTGACAGATGGGGTAGGAGCACAGTCTGTTTTCTTGATGGTTTCACATTGATTGTCATTTAGTGGGGCTGGTTGCTGTAGTGGTGTTTGGATTGGGGCTGGTTGTTTTGATGGAAGTGAGTATATAACAATGTTCACATCCAGCTTATTAAATACCTGATAGAGTTTGTTTTCAACGTAGCTCCATTTCAGTTGATCACGTCCAGAGCCAATACGTGGCATGGCTAACTGCTTGACGTTGTTAGATTTGCAATAACGGCGTAGCCCAAGGAGCCCAGTATTGAAGTTCTTGATAAACTGATTGGGGTTTTGGTATAATCTGTGGCGAGATTCATACTTGGTAACTACATTGATAACTTTTGCTTTTGCGGAGTTTTGAACTACTACATCTCCTGGCTTAGGAGTTTGTTTTGGTTTAGGTGGTGAACCAAACGTTTTCTTGATAGACTTAGCGACGCCTGCACTGCACTTTAAGTCTGCTGCATCGATAAAAATATTTACATTAAATTGTATCACTTTCATCAAAAATTTTATTTGCAGCGTTTATATGGGAAAACCATATAAATATACGAGAGTGGGTGGCTTTGCTCCCACCACCAACTTAAAGAAGAGAGGAGAAATCTTTGTCACCAAAAATCACGTGGTTTAAGTGACCAGTAAGAGTGTGGTGTTGTTGTCTTCGTTCACCTGAACGTGTGGCGAGCACCAGACAGGCAGGCAGAGAGGAAAGAAGGCAGCACGGCTGCTTGGCTTGCCGTGATGCACTTTGACCTTGCATCACAACGCACGACAATACTGAGACCAAATCTAAACGCAGTTTTTTTTTTTGTTTTTTTTTTTATATAGAGTATGGACTGCACTGTATGGTGCAATGTTTTGTTGTAATGCAAGGTCGTCAAAGTGCATCGCGGCAAGCCAAGCAGCCGTGTTGCGTTCTTACCTCCCTGCCTGCCTGTTGCTCGCCACACGTTCAAGTGAACAAAGACAACAACACTACCTCTTATTGGTCATGCACTTAAACCACGTGATTTTTGGTGACAAAGATTTCTCCTCTCTTCTTTAAGTTGGTGGTGGGAGCAAAGCCATCACCCACCACCCACTCGTATGATATGGTTTTCCCATATAAACGCTGCAAGTAAAATTTTTGATGAAAGTGATAGTACATAATATGATAAACAAAAATATATCACTTTATGTGTATATACCACGTAGTGTACACCATTCGTTTTCACAGATTTATATTTTATACCTATTTTGATAAAATATACACACATATTATGCATAATATATTATGTATGAATGGTGGATCCCTGATTTTGGCAGCCCCCCAGAATCCGGCAGTTTATTTTTTTGTGGGAAAACCACCAGCAGTTGAGATTAAATAGAGAAAAATTAAGGAGGTGGGAAGGTAAATCTTAATATCACAAAAAAAAAAAAAAAAAAAAAAAAAAAAAAAAAATCTTCAGCAGCTCTTGGAATTGCACCCTTTGGAGTAAAAAAATATATTAAAGTGGGGTGCCGAAAACTGATCCCTCTACCATAATTCATAAATATATTTTTTTTCTTAATGTATTTATGTATGTATTTTTTTTTTTTTTTTTTTAGATGAATGAAGTTGATAGTTGGATGAAATTAGGAAAGATTCGACGTCAGAATGTGGATAGACTTCGTTCACTTGAAGATCAATGCATTGCAAGTGTTTATAAAAATTTACCTAAATACACAGATGCAACTAGACATCCTTTCCAGCACCTTAGTAAGTATTTTTAAATTAAACTTTCAAGCCATTACTATATGCAAGTATGTAGAAGAAAAAGAATAAGAATAATATTTACGTAAGCCTTGAAACACTTACTGTACTTATGTAAGTACGCTGCAGGTCCCGAATAAATCTGACCCAAACGTTAATCTCTCCAAAGCGTATGATGGAAATTTAACACAACACATTTCATAGAAATGCGAAATTCCAGAGAGATGTTACAAAAAACTACTTGTATAAAAGTCCTGCATTTAAATACAACTGTGTCTTTAAAAACAGGTATTTGAAGTTTTTTTTTTACTGATTTTTGAAAATCGCAATTGAGTTCACCATGATCGCGAACCATGATGTACATTTACATATATAAAGTCTGGTCCAAATATAACTAGTAAAGATCATGACATGACTGATGCTGGCCATATAGTGTTCTTGTACCACACGTTTACCATAATCCCATCAAGTCATTGACTTATTGTTTTGTACAATGGAACCCCCCCCCCCCCCCCCCCCACACACACAAGCCAGCCATATAGCCTAAATACAAAGCTCGGTATTTGTCATGACAGCCTAGAGCAACCGTGGAAACTACAGGCAGGCCGGACGGTACAATCCGATCAATCAACACAATCACATCAGCACCTCCTGAATAATGCCATGCGTCTTTATGGAATGCTATATGTAAACATAAACACAGCTTGTGCAACATGTTGTATGCTTTCTCCTCTCTCTGTCTCTCTCTCTCTCTCATTAACCTTCACTTTATTTATTCCACTATGTACTGTAGTGCTGCCCAAATAATATTAATAATAAATATATGGTTATCTGCATTTTAAGATCTAGATAATTTTAATCCTATATACTATAGATCTGGATAATTGGGTAAATACTGACTTTCGATCCGAGGTGATTTTTATATCTTACAGAAAGCCTCCCCCCCCCCCCCCCCACTCCCCCAGAAATTACAAGTTTTGTTAAATTTTGTTGCTTTTATGACCCAGACCAATTGTTGATGCGCATATAATCCACGTAAAATTGTCCTATAAAACCAGATTACTTGATCCTGATAAGTTCTTATATAGGCAATAGTAAATTAACTGAATTTTGACTGCATCAGTTCAGTACAGCAGTAGTTCAAACCTGCATGTGCTCGCAGTAAAGAACATAAAGTATAACTAAGTGCCTTCACCTCTCAGCCAATATCAAATAGAAACAAATTACCCTTATTCTTATTATTGAGATATAATATTTCATATATTGATCTTTTCGCATCAAGATGAAGCTTCTACACTTTACAAAGTATGAAACAAGGTATATGAGACTGGAGGAGGCAAGTGAAGTGTATGTCAGGATAGGAAGTTGTGGAGGTCTATCACTGGGTCAGGATAAAACATCTGTGTTACTTGTTGGCTTACCTCGAAAGGGATTATAGCGTCATGATATATGTATTTATTTATGTATGTACAAAGTCAAGGCTACCTGGAGCTTCTGCTATATAAAACAGGTGTGAAGTCTCCAAGTAGCCACAAGTTAAGTGTGTAAAAGCTTCATTTTGATGCTGGAAGATCGATATAATTATTATTCTTTCTTGACTCCATTATTTAATTCTCAGCTCCTAAAGCCCTTGCTGCCCTGATGGAAGGCATGAACCAGCTTGGTAACAACTCACTGCGCTACGCCAAGGACAAGGTACTGGAGGTGTTCCTCACTCTCAACTGCACCAAGTTACATATCTACATGGAGCGTTGGTATGACTTCGAGACTGAAAATATGCTCCAGCTTATTCCTAAGTTTGGCAAGGTGAGGTTCAAGATCTAATTGCCTATAAGACTAAAGAAAATATTATGTAGAACAATTAGAGCATGTACATTATATACAATGTAATAACTGAATCAAATACATACAATATATTGGATTGCAAATAGATCATAAATATTAAATCAACTATGTGATGATAATAAAAGGTTTTGATAGTCAAACACATTGACAGCTTACAAAAAATTGGGGAATGGGAGATGGTAATAAACGTATATGGGGAGAATTTAGAAGACTAGCTATGTTTAGAAGTTATCCCTGAAAAACTACTTCATCATGCTCTGCAACTGTCCTCATCAATCTGTGAAACCCACTTTATAATTATATAATCTATATAGAAACTGCAGTATGTATGTAATATGTATAGCTGTGTAGAACTTCATTTATAATGTTATTTTCAGAACCTTGTCAGCTTACGACTGGAAGTTATTCCTGAAGGCTACCTGCCACAACTTCATCGTGCTCTACGTGCCCTCACCAAACTACAGACCTTAGAACTCAGTTTCCGAGGCTCTGAGATGACTGACAGGACCATGCAGGTCATCGGCTCCAACATGCCTGAACTCACGTGAGTAGTAAAAAAAAAAAAATAAAAAAAAAAAAAAAAAAAAAATAAACAAAGAAATAAAAATCAATTAAAAATAAAAACATTATATATTATTAGGAAATTAAAGAGGAAGTTCAGGGGTTACGGTTACAACATGCCTTCTTTAATGTTAGCTAATGAGAAGAACTGTTCATAAACTCATATATGATGACCCAAAGCCCTTCCATAGCTCTGCAAACTCATGACCATCCTGCGAGATATGCAATCCGTCCCATATATCTTTTATAAGTCATAGTTACGGCTTTACTATAGAAAATGTTAGTGGGTTGCATATCTCGCAAGATGAGCGCAAGTTTAAGGGGCTACGAAAGGGCTTTGGGCTTTCATATGTGAGTTTATGAACAGTTTTTCTCATTATCTAACATATGAAGAAGCCATGTTGTAACCCCTGAACTTCCTCTTTAAACCATCACGGTTTTTATTGATAATAATAGGCTAATAAAAAATAAACAAAAAAACTGATTACACTACAGGCTAGCTTAATGTGTGAAATTTTAAGAATTGGCTATATAAAATTGTCATAGATCAAATGATTTAAAATCTTATGTTAATTTGATAGTCTGATATTGATCAAGCTAGAACTATTTATCACGGGGCCTAACAAGAAACTCTGTATCAAGAAAAGGGGACGTGGCTCACTAGTTCTAAATAATAAACAAGTGAGTTACGCCCCCTTTCGTGGTACCAAGTTTCTTGTTAGGACTTACAAAACAGGCCCCCTCATCTTGATAAAAAAAAAAAAAAAAAGAAAAAAAAAAAAGATTTCCAACTTTAAAATTAGAGTAATTTTACTTTTTTTCCCCCAGGTTCCTGAAAGTTGATGCTGGAGACATCACAGACCGTGGCATTTCTTTCTTATGTAAAGAAACTGCTAAACATGGTAAATGCAAGAAACTTGAAACCATCGCTTTGATGGGAGGGTACGATAAAGTAACCATGAAAGGCATCTTACAAGGATTAGAAAACCTACCTAATCTCAAATTCTGGGACCATAAGCATACTTACGAAGCTATAATTGTTTATCAGAAGAAACATATGAAACCTCTACCAAATTTCCTTGGTTACGTTAAAGTTCCTCGAATGGAAGAAGATGAAGATGAAGAAGAAAAAATGGATAACAATTTGATCGTAACAGATGAAAATCTTGAAGAATATTTAATAACAGTCCCCAATGTGGCAGAAATTTCATTAAAAAACACAGAAATCAAATCGTCAACTATCTGTAAAGCAGAACAAATTGATTGTCTTGAATTAACAGGTAAAAACATTACTCAAGATTACATTGAAGAAATCTTACAGAAATTGGGTAACAATCTTGAAGAATTAAAATTAAAATCTGATAATATTATTGATATCAGTATAATTGGGAAATATTGTCTTAATTTAAAATCAATTGAATGGAATTGTAAATCACCATTGAATTTCAAATATGATTTAAATGATCAATTTAAATCAATTGCAGCGTTTGAAATAAACAGTACTGATTTTCCTGTCATCGCCATGAAATCTATGTTTATGAATGAGAAACTACAGATTGTTCGAGTAACAGATGTGGATTGTATTGATGATAAGTTCTTGGAGGAGATACTCATGATGGCTTACGATGACCAACGAATATTGAGTAACGTAACGTATTTACAGTTACTTAGTCAGCATTTAACATTCAAGACGTTGTCGTTGCTTATCTGTATCTCTCCTAAATTAGAAAGTCATCTCTTGGCAAGTTCAGCCATGTCATCAGAAGATTCTGCAATGTTGAATGATTTCCATCGTTCTTTTAATGTGGACAAATCTAGTACTAGGTGGTAAATTTGGCAGTCATCTTGATGGTGGTTTTTAGACAGGTGATCGACATTCTACTATTTAGATTGTAGCATAAACAAGTGGTGTTTTCAGGGGGGAAGGGGTTGAGTCAAAAGTAGTGCACCAGTTTAGGGAAAGAAAATAATAATAAACTCTCACTTTTAAATAATTATAAAATATTTCTGTTATTAAGAAATATAATATCTTAGCATGTATATATATAGGAATAAAATAATGATAATTATGAAGTTCTTGTAGTATAATTATTATTATACTGTAATGTATAATTAATTAATAGAATAGAAATTCCTCAGGACTTAATTGTAACTCACTTTGAGAAGTTTGTAAGAAAAAAAATTATATTACTATAATAATAATAAATAAATAAATATTAATTGTCTTATTTAAAAAAAAAAAAAAAAAGATTAAAATAATACTTTTTTGAAAGGGCGAGGTTTAAACCTTGCTTATAAAATTTATAATGTAGTTCAAAAAGTATTTTATAAGTTTATTTCTCCTACAATTCAATGTAACATAAAATATTGATTCAGTTTAGGTTGTAATAAAAAACAAAAAAGGAAAAGTAATGCAATTGGAGAGAAAAAAAAATGGCAGCCCATTTAACTAATTTTACATATGTTTGCAATATTTTCCTACAGAATTATTTTAATAATATAATAATAAACATTAATTAATTTAATTATAATTTAAATATTTGACTTGTATTATAAATTAATTTATGATTTTAAATGTTAATAATCGTTTACATTTAAGTGTGCCGTTATATGTCCTGTCTTCTTCCCCTCTCTCTCTCTCTCTCTCTCTCTCTCTCTCTCTCTCTCTCTCTCTCTCTCTCTCTCTCTCTCTCTCTCTCTCTCTCTCTCTTTTCCTTCCCCTTTTCTTATTTTCTTTTAATTACATTCAAATTTATTTGAATTCCTAATCTACCATATTATTTCTATTTAATGTTGATTTATTTATATTATAGTTTATTTTCCCAAGTGAAATTAATAGATCAGTTGAATTTTGATGTCACAAAGGCTTCAAATTTATTATATTTTTATTATTTTTATTTTATTTATTAAAGCCATAGACCACATGAAACAATAACATAATTAAATGCTTTTGCTTTTTAAATAAACACAAAATGGGATCTCCAAAACTGATTAGTTTTTACCCCCCCCCCCCCCCCCCAAAAAAAAGTTATTTTATTTATACCAGTCTGATCAAGTGTTTTGTGTAGTTTAAATTTAAATGCTTATGTTTTCTTCTCATGTGGTCTATTCCTTAAATGTTTTCTACAGTCAAAATACAAAATATTGTATCAGTTCAGGTTTATGACTAAATTTTAAAGTGATTGTTAATTCTTACCATAAAAAGCAATTAATATGAATGCACATATGTATACTTTTCTTGTAATTTTTGTCTCCTTTCCTTAGATTTTATAATGCTATATGATGAAAGGAAAGATGGAGAGAAATTTAAAACAAAAGCAAGTAAAAGTCATTCATAATGGACCACTTGCAATGAAATGTTTTTAATTGTAACGTGTAAGTGAAAACGATTTTTCTATAAAATGTATAAAGAACATTTCAAATTATTTTAAAAAGTTTGGTCATTGCAAGTAGTCTATTGTTGATTTTCATATTAATATGCTATAAAATAAAATTTCTGTCAAAAAAAAAAAAATATATATATGTATAAAAGAATATATATGTATTCTTTTGTTACTAAAACTTACAAAGTCAGTAAGTTACATTAATGTATTTTAAAATGCAGGGTTGAACTGGCACTTAAGGGGCCACGTCCGTGAAAGGGGCGTAACACCCTCTAGGGGGACCATAAAAGGGGATGTAACACCCTGGATACGCCCCCTTTTAGGACTTACGCACGGGGCCTCCAAACAAGGGGTCACGTCTGCTATCATGGAACGGCTCTTATGGCCAGTCCGAGCCTGTTAAAATGTATTAGTTTTGTTCCAATAAAACTAATTTGTTATTGATATGTAAATAAATTGTCTTATTATTATTATTATTGTTGGTTAAGGTAGTAGGGGACCGGCTGATATCTCACAAACTGAATGCGGTTCATGAAATATAAAATTAACTTATTTATGATAAAAGCATGATATGTATAGTTAAAAGTTTAGTTCACATGTGAACTCTTTCAAAATGTCTCCATACTTTAAAGATAATATATCAAAATAACTCTGCTATAGTTAACGATCAGTATTGGTGGTTAATTTTTTTTCAAAGACGTCAAAGTCACAACTGTAATTGTTATAGTTTTAATTAAAATATAGATATTTGTGAGGTTTTATGGATACAAAATTAGATATTTAAATATTTACATGCAAACATTTAATAAAATATACAAATAATAATATAAATATATAATTATGTAATATTTATGCTACATATATGTAAATATTATATTATTTAGATATTTATATTTGCAAAAAAAAATTATAACGTTTTTTATGATTTGTGTATTTTATTATTATTTATATAATTTATTTATTTATTCTTGTCAATATGTATATTTTTTTGCAAGTAGTAATAATACAATTATTGGACCACTTGCAATAAAATGTTTTTAATTGTTGCAGCAAGTAAGTGAAAACGATTTTTACATAAGAAATGCATTAAGAATTATTCAAATTATTTTAAAAAGTTCGTTCATTGCAAGTGGTCCATTTGTGAATTAAAAAAAACTTTTTCGCGCAAAATTTAAATTTCAGTGACAAATGAATAACGAATCTCGCATTTCTGGGTGGAGCTTTTTTTGGAATGCTGCATACATAAATGACTCAACTATAATTAAAGTTTGATATTAAATTTAATAATTAAAAATGGCATTATTTCATATTAAATTAGCATCAGTGCTACTTATTATATATTTGAGTAAGTAGAAATTGTAATTAAAGTAGTTAAATATGGGTAAATTTATAAGAAAACTTAAAGTTTTATGGGCGCCAAATTTTTGTTTACGTTTTTTTACCACGTTGTTTTATTAATATTTTCGTGTTATTTTTCTGGAAATATTTCTCTAATTTTTAAATTATTTACATAAATTGTTGATATTATGTTGTTAATTAGTTTAAAGTTTAAAATGGTGTATAAATATGCAAGTTTTTAGATAAAACAACCTGTTGGAATAATCCTCAAACAGGATTATGTATGCATACAGGAGATAGGCGTTGGCCAACCATTGTTTTTAGCATTTATCTGCATATAAATATATTCTTTAAAATGTTAATTAAATGCTAGTTTTTACTGACATTAAATTACAAATCTTAATTACTAGGAGCAAGATGTCTTAAATATGTATGCTAGAGATGTTTTGTTTACATTTTTAACGATTTATTATACAAAAAATTATGTTCAAATCAAGAAAATGCAGTTAATGTTATATAATGTATGTGCACACAGTTGTGATAATATGTATACTTTACCATTGAAAAATAAGCATTTAATTTCCTATGTCCATCTTATAACAATACATATGAACATACCGGTATTATCTCAATTGTGTGTATATACAGTATAGTATGTATGTGTGAATAGGCTGGCTTTGTTTTGTTATGAGACAAAATTGACTCACTGGATGTGAAAAACGCTTATTTAATGAGTTATTTTTATGCTCATTATGTACAGCTCTGGCCAAATTTTAAGAATGGGGCAGTGGCGGCTGCAACGTTTTTTATAACGTTAACATAGAGTGATTGTGGGTTGCCTATACAAATTGTTCTCAAACTGTTGGCCAGAGCTGTACAGGTCTGGCCACTAGTTTGAGAACAATTTGTAAAAGCAACCCATAATCACACTATGCTATCTTTATGAGAAAACGCTGCAGCAGCCGCTGCCCCATTCTCAAACTAGTGGCCAGAGCTGAACAACTAGATCTCTTACAGTACATAATCATATTTTCAGTCATTTTCTTTTGTATGTAAACTAAAATTGATTTAATGTATTTGTATTTTTCTAGCAAGTGGAATCAATGCTTCATGTCATATCCCAGTAATAATCCGTGGCTCGTGGTTTTCATGGGAAAATGGACAAAACACTTTGACAGAAATCAATGCAGACTCCATGACTAACAAAGGCTATTGTGTAGCTATAAAAGAAGAATTCCATGTTAATTACACTCTAGTATTACATGACAAACCTAATTCTTGTTACAATTGTGTCAAGTTTATAGTGAGGACTGTTAATGTACTGGAGAAAATTGAAAGTAAGTTGCTGCTTATTACAATCATTTTGATACAAAATGCCAGTAGTACTAGTATGGTATTAGGTGTCTTGTTTGTGATTTTTTTGTTCTTCCACATTGCAAGTGTGATAAAGTTCAGAATGGCACTTCTGTGCTCTCATTTGGGGCTCATTGCTCAGCATGAGGTAGGTACATTAACTTCAAACAAATATCTATGAGGTTATATAGGGTGTGTACGCATGACGTCATTCTGAGTGCTTTTCAATGCTCTTCTTGAGCAATGAATAACATTGCTCAGCATAGGACAAACTTAGTTTTTGGCTATTTTCTTTGGAAAATTAGCTATTTTTTAGTCATTATTATTTTTCATGCATACTTGAGGTACAGTACTAATTCAACCTGTTAACAGCATCAATGCTCTCAAAAAAATTGCAAAGTATTTTTAACGATGAACCTCAGACCTAGAACGCCCCCTTTTTTCAAAAACTTATCGTAAAATATTTTAAAAATTATTTTTGGATAGATCTCATCTTTACAAAATAGAAGTTCAAATATAATTTCTTCATAATTGCCATACATTTCTCACAATTAATTTTTAACCATTTTTATTTTGCCGCGAAATTCAAAATCAATGTTATTCAAATGGGCAAACTAACGCTTAATTTTCTCGAACCAGAAATAATTTTGAAATATAAAACAAAAAGTAATCGATAGAGCTTAGTCATATCTATAACGTCAGAAAGTTTCAAAAAAAGTTGTCGAACCAAAATTTTTTTAAATTGAAAAAACAAAAACACAATGCTAATCATATGCAAATTTCAATCCTAATTATCTCGAGTCACAAATATTGTTTGAATATTCTGTTAACTGGAGCTCGTAGATCATGAAATTTTTTAACCCCCTTAAAGTTTTTAAAAAAAGTTGTCGAACCAATTTTGAGATATTTTGCTTTTGCTAGGTCTGAGGTTAATCCTTAAACTGGCAAAATGTGCCATTTTTCTATACCAGCCATTGTTATTTAGTACTCACTTATGACGTCGACTTTAACATGAATGAAACCACTCTATACAAACGTGGTGACTATTTGGTCACAAATGTTCATCCAAACAAAATAATAACCCAACTGAGAAGGTGAACCAATACCATATTTTGACAAAGGCCTTAATTTTGCTCTAGAATGAGAAGCTTGAATTTTATAAAAAGTGACTTTGGCCAAATTTCAAAATATTACTCCCTCAAGCTCATAGAAACAAAAATTAAAGTACTAAAGCTTGTTTTTTCACTATCTTTTAGTTTTTGTTTCACATTTCTATGAGCTTTAGGGGGTAAATAATTTGGCCAAAATCATCCCGCTTATATAATGGTACCTACCATATTACTAGGGAAACTTAAGCTCAAAGTGATCCTGGATCCTGGCCTCAAAAAATGAAACCAAAAACATAATATTCATGAGATGTGACCACATATTATGTTCCTCAACCCTTCTGCGCCCTATCAAATGGGCTAGAAAACTGTAAAGTAGGCAACTTTAGAAATTCATGGTATCATAAATTCCTGATCTACAATAGATTAGTAACATAGGTTCTTTACTTTGCAAGTTTTTGCCCCATTTTGTGAGAGTGCAGAAAGGTTAAGGTACTGTACATAATATGTGTATGTATAATGGTCTCATCACAAGATTTTTAATTGAGTTTTATTATTATTTTAAGGCCAGTATTTCTTTAAGTGATATCAATGTAACTATAATGTCTATGTAATTAATTAATTAATTATTTTCTACATTTCAGCATCGTGTATGAACGTTCCCTCTGGCATAGAACCAACAGTAGAACGAGTATGTCGTAGCTTAAATTCAGACCAACAGTTAAAGACATTATTCTCTGAGAATTATGTCCCCGTCAATTGTCGTTCAAGTTTGGAAGGAGTTTGGCAATTTGCTTATCAGAACAGATTCAGATTTACTGGAGAATGTAACAATCCTACAGCTCAAATCAGATCTTGTCAAACTGCAGGCACTCAGTTCTTGATCACAAATCAGAAATTTAATATTACATATAAGAAATGTGAAGGAATGACGGGAACTTTTGATGGATGTAAGTATAGAATTATTATTATTATTATTTTTTAATTATTTATAACCAGGGCTTGCAAAAATTAGCCACTAGATATTTAAAATCAGGTTTTAGCTGGCTTACTTTTTAGGTTTTATAGTTTTAGACAGTTTACACTTTTTTTTTAATACATGTTATGTATTTGAGTTGTTAGATAAGCTAAGTTTCAAATGAGTTAAATTAAACATTTTTTTTAATTTTGAACCCAATATTTAGGTACGGTATATGTATTTTTCAATTTTAATATAGTATCCATACACTATATTATGTGCTATTTAAAAAGAGAAAATAAAAATAAAAAAAGTGTTACATTTTCTTTTAATATGTATTTAACTTTAAAACTACAAACCTAGTTTAAGCCAGTTTTAACTGTGTTTTTTTTACCTCTGGAGACGGCTTTTTGCGAACCCCTACCCAATTTATTTGCATGTCTTCTGTGACATGTGGCACAGCAAATTCTTATAAATTATTTATTGGTTACAAATGTATTGAAAAGCTAAGAGAAAAAAAATAAATAAAAAGTATAGGGTATATAATTAAGCATGTTAAATTGAAACTCGATGCTTACCTGTAGAAGTGAACAAACATCACTTAACAAATTTTGCTCAAAATGAACGATCTACACTTATAAAATTCCAAGTTCACTCATTCAGTTCACATGTAGAAGCGCCAAATGAAGTTAATTTTGAGTGACATTTGTAAAGTGTAGTTCAGTCACTTCAGCGCATGCTACACATAACTCTGTGATGTGCTCAAGTAATTTTATTCTTTGATTGATAATGTCATTAAAATATGATGAAAGCTCTCAAGGATTCTAAAATGAACATGATTTATGTTTCCAGTGGTTGAATACAGTTGTTTGGGTGATTGGTTTGTTGACAAGAATCATTTCTTTGCCGTGGCAAACACCAAGGAGTCACGTAAAGACGAGAAGTATCGCTGCTTCTTGAAGAACAGAGATGATGACTTGTATATTGGTGTCTCCATCACTGCAGAATGTAATACTTTGAAAACTCCTGAGCAGAGTCCTGAAAGACTTAGGATAACTCCTGGTAAGTTTATACATATTAATTTAAATACAGTAATTATCTTTTAAGTATCATTCATATGGTGTGTAAATTTAATGTCTGTCAACGGAAATTGACACTAACTTGTAAGTGAAATTTGCACATTTTGCATGAAAAAAGCTGGAGAACATGTACTGCAGATATGCGGAAACTGATAAATTGAGCTGCTAATACGAACATATTGACCTTTTTACATGCACTGTTATTGATGCAGAATTGCACTAATGTAAGCAAATGATTGCAACTGTTCATATGCATTTGTTAGTATCTGCCTTTATCTGTCATTGTGATGGTTAGTAGCTGAAAGTTGCCACCTTTGCTGATCACTTTCCTTCAGTTTTAAAATCATATGAAAATATACATTTGTTAACACCATAACCACAGTTGCAATAGTACTGCTGTTTGTAAACCGTTTTCTGCTCCTAAAATGACGATCACCTATGGTTATTCTAATGCAATGCTCATTTTTTGGTGCAAGAAAACAGGGTTTACGAACAGCACTAGTATTTTTTTCAACTTTATTTGTTATGTTAACGAACATTAAATTTACATGTGGTGTGAGTGATACACAAACAAAAGTCTAGGTTTAGACCTGACCATCACTATTTTATTTGCTAAATCTTACCCTTTCCCCTTGATGTGGTGTTATAGTAAAAGCAGAGGTAGTACAACCAGGATGTCGACTGCCGCAGAACTTCTCAGGTGACTGGGTGAACACGGCTAATTTAGACGCTGATGTCTTTGCCAATGAGACACACATCATTGAGACGTGGTACCCTGATGAGGGCAGGTATCGTCAGACTGTGTACGTTTGCAGAGAACAACGAGGAACTAGATATATGATGGCGAGATTGACAGTGGATGGATGGTAAATATCTAAGGCTTATGTGACCACACTTACTTAGTTTTCTTTATGACATTAACAGTCATACCAGTTTGATGTTAAAGGAATAGACCAGAGAAAAACATAAGCATTTATATCACAAAACTTTTGATGGGATTTACATAAATAACTTTAGTTTGTCTTAAAACCCAACTGTAGCCCCCTAGCAGTGATCAGAAACTTTAATTTATGCAACCCGTACAACATTTTCATACTAATTTTTGCATGTTTCTGACGTCATAAACATGAATTTTCACGCTAATTGCATACTTTACAGTATTTTAAAGCTCTCTCATGGGGCTACATTAACATTCTGGTAAAAATTATCATCAGTTTTGAAGATCCCATTTTGTGTTTATTCATTAAATAGCACATGTAGTTTTATGTGGTCTATGGCTTTAATCACAGTAATCACATGCTAATCATCATATCATGTTACAGTAAATTAGATTTGTACTAATCTGATTTTATGTTCATATTCTAGTCAAAAAGATTACATTTGCTTTGAATTTGTACCTCGTCACCACAACATCATACGATATCGGAAAGGCATAGCTGTCATCGTAGATAATTTTCATACTGTCTGCTCGTGGGTGCAATTCCCGAATAAAAATGCTTGGAAATATGATCTATTTTTGGGTAAGTTCAGTTACATAAAAAAAAAAAAAAAAAAAAAAAAAATTAATAATAATAAAAAAAATTAAAAACATGCATTCACAGTCTTTATAGTAAATTATCATGCAAATAAATTAACTATAGAAATTATATTTCTTAGGTGTATTATTAAATAAGAAATTGTTTTTGTTTTTTTAATGCATGTATAAATCTTAAAACAAAGAAGAAAAATCACTAATACGCTTAGACATAGATTTCTCTCTATCATATATGTGTCACATTACATGTCTAATGTATCAACTAATGTTGTTCACAGCTAAAAGTCCAGTCCCAGTACGCTGTCCCATTGCTGGCAAGTATAACTTTACACAACGAGGCGACGTTCCTTTTGAGACACGTATCTTGGGAGGAGTGACGTTATCTCCTAGACCTAACCTCTACTGTAAGGAGAATATCTCGGACTTCTCTGTGTGTGATACTGACCAGAAAGAAGTGACCATCGACGAGACCTATTGTCTTTCTGTTGACCATCTCGGCAGACCTGTTGATATTTACAGTAAGTTTTTTTATTAATTGTTACAATGTATTATGTTAAATGTTTTGTGAATTTTATTTTAATAGTAAAGTTAGGTATTTTATTATTATCATTGCAGTATCAGATAGATAGATATTCATTCATTCATTCATTCATTCATTCATTCATTCATTCATTCATTCATTCATTCATTCATTCATTCATTCATTCATTCATTCATTCATTCATTCATTCATTCATTCATTCATTCATTCATTTTTATTTATTTTCTTACCTTAATGTATTTGTTTTATTTGTCCTTGAAACTCTAAAATTTAATGTTACGATAATTAACTTATTACTTTTATGTACTGTTAAGTAATTATTTGATTTGTTAAATAACATAATTTCCGTACAATACTGCTGTAAATATATATTTATTCACTTTGTTGGGGTAGCCAGGAGAAACAATGAAAATTTAAGTTACAGTATTTTAGATTGATAGATTAAAAAGAAAATGCTTGGAGGCTGATTTCCAGTATCCTAGCCATTCTAGAGACATGTCTTTACAAAATCAAGAGTATACTTAATAATTAATTTCTTGATTCTTAATACAGTAAACTCTCGATTTTGTGAAATCACAGGGGACTCAGAAAATAGCCATTTCACAAAATCGAGAGTTTACTGTAATGTGTTTGAAACAAGATGTATATGTAAATAGAAAATAGTAGGTAGAAATTAAAATAGTTGTTAGATTAGATTGTCCAATTGAAAATTAATAAAAAGCAAAGATTCTCTAATTTATATACACATCAAATTGAGATTTGGTACCAAATCTTCTAGCATAGACTAGTGCTAGATAAAATCAATGTTGTCTTACTGACTCACTGTTAACTGTGACCCCCAGGTGATCCTGATTACAAGATGAAATGTATTGGTTTCTGGAAAGAAAATCTCAAATCATACTTGATCACTTACGATGAACTAGATGCATTCAGCAAATACAGATGTTGGGTTTATCAACGTGCAGATTTAAACCGAGTCCTCATGTCTCAAGCTCTTGGAGCTTTCTGTGATCTCAAGCAAGATGTGACCAGCTGGAATTATACAGAGGGAGCTACAGTGGCTGTGGAGATGCAGGAGTATGAGAGAGAACGTAAGTTATCTTTTGTATGTCTATATTCAGAAAACATTGTAGTCTTGATGTTAGCTTTACATTAAATAATTGATAAAGTAATTACTTGTACAAAAGTGAAACTTATAAAATTGGCAAACATCCTACTATACTCCAGTTCAACAACTTCTGTCACACAGGCTCTTTAAGTTAAAGGCGTAGAACACCTTGAACAAAAAAGTAGTGTAATATCCTATAAAACCTGAAAATCAACATTGGTTTGGCCGAAGTCAATGATTTCTAATTTATTTTTCATTCACAAAATGTTGCTGGGGGTCACTGACGTCACAGCTTGCCTGGTGCACACGCGCGTAAACCGGGCGAGCTGTGACGTCATTGACCGCCAGTGGCATTTTGTGAATGGAAAATAAATTAGAAATCAATGACTCCGGCCAAATCAACATTGATTTTCTGGTGTGTTAGGATATAACACAACTTTTTGTTTGAGGTGTTCTACGCCTTTAAAGTAACTGTGCCAAAATGAGAGTGGTTGTGGTGTTGGTTTTAAAGATGGGGGTGAAAATAAAAACTGTAGGACTAGCTTCTGTGACAGAAGTTATTGAACGGGAGTAAAGCTATCTAAAAAATGTCCATTTCATACATTTAAGCTTCTTAATATTGCGATTAAATGTCTATGTGAGTATGTGCAGCATGTTATATCCTATTAAAAAAAAAACACTCACACAAGGGCCTTTCCTAGATAAAGTCTGTATCTAAGAGAAGCTGATAGTGAAGTTAGTGCAAATATCAATATGTTTTGAAACATCTTAATCATTGTAAATATTTTTGTGTTAAATGTGCCATCAAGATCCTCATGTAGCTACATCAGATGTATAATTAATTAATAAGGAAAGGTTAAAACCATTTTAGTTTGAATATATAATCAAAGAATAGGATAGGAGAAACCAGGAAGCACGATGAGGTCCGTAGCTTGGTGAAGATCGTGATAGCACAGGTTACACAAGTATTTACAAGTTAACTAAGACGTTTTGATGGCAACAGCCCTCTTCTTTAGTTGCTTAGATTGTAGTACATCATAGTAAGGTTTGTTGGTGTCCCGTCTATTCTGTCCTTTGATAATATATCCTAACTGAAATAACTTTAAATTTTCTGATATGCTAGAAAGTTAGAGTGTGATTGATAATATCAATGTAGTGACCAACTCCATCTCTGATACAATCCATTATCATGTTTCAAACAGGTGACCAATGTCCAATGCACTTTGATGACGGAGCAAATCCCTGGATACAAACTGAAAATTACATCAAAGTTTTCCGTTATGGATCTTCAGCAATTCGACCAGTCTTTTCACTTCTTTGTCTCTTAGCGACAGTATTTGTCTTGATATATTGAGAGACAGGGTTACAATCTTTATAAAATTTGCATGGCTTTAGAAACAAAAAATTCAAATTTATAAAATTTACATTATAAGGCACAATCAACTTATTAGCAAAATATTTTTAAAATATCTGTCAAATATATGTGTGTCTTTATATCTAAAGTATGGCATTGTTAATTAAAAATTTAATGCAAATTTTAGCAACTTATTAGGATTTGTACATGGTCAAAAAAAATGTATAAATGATATTATTGTATAAGTATGAGTAAAAGATTTTTAAAAATAATAATTTACAACATTAAGATCTGTTCTCACTCAGTAATGGTTGCATTTTATACATACAAGAAATGAAGAAATCTTATTTCATGCAAATTATTATTTAAATGCAATAACATTTTGGGCACAATAATCCAAAGTAACCTGAAATCGCAAAATCCAAAATTTAGTGTGTACATTTTTTTTTTTTTTTTTTTTTTTTTTTTTTTACACACATTAATAATTGAACATTGGATGTTATGTTGTAACTGAGCACCCTCAACTACTCCGTGCTCTGTGAGAAGAGGTCCTTATCTTAAAATCTATGTTTCAATGAAATAGAAAATTGTTTTAAAAAAAATTAAATTCTCAGCATTTAAAATTTGAATAAAAGTTGTAAAAGTCTGGTAGATATTCCGTCCAATGTATAGTACCAGTATTATGGCACAATTTATATTGTTGTATTTTTATACACTTATTGTTATTATGCAAGTTTATTTTTTTAATGTATTAATTAATATAATTTTAGTACAGCTATAGTCTTATATGATATAAAAATCCGTCCAATGTGTAATTTTAAAGCTTTTTACAAAAAAAAATTAAATTTTTATTTTAAATAATACGATATTATAGATACAATAAACTTTCTATTTTGTGTATTGTATTCCAGTCGCTCATTTCTTTTGTTTTTGTTTTTTTAGTATAGCACTATTTATAGAGTTAAAATAAAAAGAAGAAAAAAAAAAGTATTTTTTGCTAAATGGATCTCTTGCAATGAACAAACTATTTAAAATAAATTTAAAAATTCATTATGCATTTCTTATGGAAAAGTTGTTATCATAAATACATTACAACAATTAAAATCATTCATTGCAAGTGGTCCATTAAAAAGTTAAACATAGTTATGATTTTCGTAAACACTTGCTACAAAAAAGGGGCATTAAATTTGATTAATCATAGTAGATCATCATTTGAGTAGCAGGCTTTACAAACAGTATTAATGAGTATTAATGATGTTTCTAAACCTGTTACCCTGCTCCAAAAAAAAATGCTCAATTCCATTTTAGACTATTGTCATTTTTTTTTTTAGGTTGAAGCAAAAAAAAAAAAAAAAAAAAAGTTTACAAACACCATTTATAATAGCTACGAATATAGAATTAAAATAAAATTGTTACATTTTGTTTAATTACAAAATTGCGAGTAAACTGTATATTGTTAGACCTAAAAAAGTAAAAAGGTAGGTTAGTTTCTAATTAGTAATTATGTTAATTAAAAAATATGAAAGACATACATAGTTTAATGTTTAGTTCTCAGGATATGTAAGCAATGAAATATCATTTTCACAGGTTAGATTGTTATAAAATTTTAAATTATTATAGAAGCATTTCTGCTTTACATTTTTTATAATTCAAGCAATATTTCATATACATGTGAGCTAATTTTGTAAAATTTCTTATAATAGACAACTTGCATGCCGTTTTTTTATAGTCTTAAAAAATTCTTTAGGAAAAATAAATAATATTGGTGCATATAAAACTTCTTAAAAAATGCTCCTTCATATTTAAAATAATTTTTGAAATTCAAATTTTATTTGAAGTAAAGACGGTGGCCATTACGCCGAAAGACGGTTCGCGTTTCTTTTGCTTTTTAATTGTTGAAATCGTTCAAACGAGTTCGCACCAACTGAAGAATTTTTTTCAACGGCTGAATTTTTTAAACAGCTCTGTTGGAGAAAATACAGATTTTTTAAAAAATTCGGACGTTGAAAAAAATTCTTCAGTTGGTGCGAACTCGTTTGAACGATTTCAACAATTAACAAGCAAAAGAAACGCGAACCGTCTTTCGGCGTAATGGCCACCGTCTTTACTTCAAATAACATTTGAATTTCAAAAATTATTTTAAATATGAAGGAGCATTTTTTAAGAAGTTTTATATGCACCAATATTATTCATTTTTCCTAAAGAATTTTTTAAGACTATAAAAAAACGGCATGCAAGTTGTCTATTTTAGTTATTTACATTTTTTTAACATTCCATTTTATTAAATGGTGTAAAAATGTAATACTTATTAATGTGTTTTACATATTTTAATAATAGTAATGTAAATGTTTATTCCGTCCGAAGATATATTATCATATATCTTTTTCCGTCCAAAGTATTTTTTTTACAATCAATATAACATTCCAATGTTTTATTTTATAGGTTAAAAATGATGTCATTAGTTTTATACTTATCTGGGGTTACTTTTTTTTTTGTTTTTTCCTTCTTCTTCTTCCCATTACTATTATTATGAGGGGCACTTTCAAAGCATTTTCTTGTTAGAATTTCTATCCATTATTCAAGTGTTACAAATTAAAAAGTAATAAATAAATCAATTTGAAAAAGTTGAACCATGCTGCAGGGTTTATACACAACTTTTTGAAAATGCACTTGTTTAAAACTACAAAACATGTGCTTATATTATGTTACTCTAGAACAAGTACTTGTCCTATAAATGTTAAGGGTTGGTCATGCACTTGCCATTGTGCATTTTGTCATGTACAGCTCTGGCCAAAAGTTTGAGAACAATTTGTACAGGCAAACCGCAACCACAACAAGTTATCTTTATGAGAAAACTCTGCGGCCACTGCTGCCCCGTTCTTAAACTTTTAGCCAGAGCTGTACATATATATATAAAAAAAGGCACTTAATGCATTTCATTGACACAAAAATGTACCTGGAAGGTATTTGCGTTAGAGTAGCATAAAAACATGGGTCACATACATTATAAATTTGAGAAAATGCACTGAGCATGCACATGATGTGTTTGCAAGGCAGGGATAGGTTAAATGGGAAACGACTAAGCTAAATTAAAACTTTAAAGAAAAGCACTTGTGGGGGGAGAAATTGTATAGTATTTTGTGCTGAAAGTTGCACCATGAATAAATATGAATTTTCTTAAGACATAGGTTATAGGCATAAAATTTGCTATATATATATGAAATTTGAAATTATGTTCAGCTATTCATTGGGTAGTTTTGTGGAAGAAGGAAAGCAGTTTATAGTGCTATTATTATTATTTGCCTGAACTTGAAAATTTTATTTTCTGGTGTAATAAAACACAGAAAGTTATGTAAGGCTTGACAAATTAAGAAATGTTATGTATAAATTGGTTGTGAATCAAAGAATTCATTTAAATCAAAATTTTATAATGTTCATGTATCTTTTGTCTGATTTCTGGGCACCTTTTTAATTTTTATGTACTGTAATTTTAGTGAGTATTGGCATATACAGTATATTATGCTGTAGTTTTGTTTTCATAGAAAATATCAATATACTATTTTTAAAATAATTTGTGTGTTTTTATTTTTTATGTACAATATGTGAATCTGTAACAAACTAAGAGAGTCCCATAGTTCTGTGAAAATCTTGCTAGCACAGATATAAAAAAAAAAACTAACACATTGGAAATTGGAGAAATTTCGGCAATAAACTATAAGAGAGATGGAGTGTGTTATGCCTTCGTCAGTCCTTGCAGACTCGGGAAGAAACTATGAAGTCTGTAAAAAAGGACTGATAAAGGCATAACACACTCCATCTCTCGGAGTTTACTGCCAACATATTTCTAATGTGTTAGTTTTTTTTATGTCTCTGTGCTAGCAAGATTTTCATATACCAAACTATGGGTTTTTCTTCACTATGGTAGGCCCTTGCTGGTTTCTCCTATCTTTTTCTATTA
This sequence comes from Ecdyonurus torrentis, assembly GCA_949318235.1. Lineage (NCBI taxonomy): Eukaryota > Metazoa > Arthropoda > Insecta > Ephemeroptera > Heptageniidae > Ecdyonurus > Ecdyonurus torrentis. Next base: position 21,614,078 of record OX439136.1, on the reverse strand, counting down.
AATGTATAATTTTCCTATAATCACGATGGTTTATTTTCTTTATTTATTATTTATTTTAATATATCTGTAAAAAACTAAAATGATTTTTTAAAAATCTCATGTAGATCATAAATCATCTCACATCAATACAAATTTGAGAAGATATATATATCAATCTCATTGTGCTAAAAAGGGTTGCAATTTGAAGGACTCTTGTTACTTGTTACTAAAGTTCTTTTTATATAGCATCGGAGATTGGAGGATCAAGGCTTTCATTTCACATTCTTTTTAATTGTAGGGTGGTTGAAGATTTTGCATGGTAAATACCCCCCCCCCCTTACTACCTATTTTGAGTCGTTCTTCCAACCTTTAGTATTACTGTACATGTGCAAAACATTATAATTTTCTGCATTTGATTTTGTTTTGTGGTTTTGTATAATGTTTAATGTGCGATAATGTGTACTATCATTTTTTAAAAATGGCCGCGTGTATATATGTACCAACATAACTTAAAAAGTAGTAAAGTGACTTTTTTAGTGAAATTCAACATATTTTTACATAATATGTACACATAGCATTATAAAACAATAATATTACAAATTTAATATTACATTAATCATTTAAGGCTAAAAAAAATGGGAGCAATAATTAAAATTAAGTTTGCCTGCCTAACCAGTGGATGCTCACTTCCATAGAGGACGTTACGCGTTTGTGAATCAAAAAAAGTTAGTTCGTTGCACCACCACTCAAAGAGCAGCACCGTCGAATGTGTGGCTTGAACCCCCAGGTGACGTCACATCGAGCTGTTGTGACGTCATCGGTGACGTCAACATACTATTCGACGGTGCTGCCAATGAAGTGGTGGTGCAACCGAACTAACTTTTTAAACGCGTAACGTCCTCAATGGGAAGTGAGCATCCACTGTGCCTAACTACTTATTCAAAAATGGCGATTTAAAAAATTGCAACCTGTTGTGCTTGCTTGGATTGTGATTAAATTTCTCATCATTGATGACTAAAAATGGATTACAGAATATGTCGTTTATGTTTAACAAGTCATCAAGAAGTTGCATTACTTAAAATTTTTGGTCAAGAAGGTTTAGATGGACTAATTTCTAAGATGCAATCCGTCCTGCCTTTCAGGGTAAATTTTTTCTTTTGTGAACTTGTTGCATGTTTGCATGCGCGAGGGACGCGCGAGTCGCGCTATCGTTCATCGTGGACATACAATAATATACAATGCTATTAAATAGGATTTATGTTAACACTATTAATATTTGTAAATTGTATGTATCATAATATCAGTACATAATAATGTATGCATGCATTATTATGATACATACATATGACGCAATAAAAAATCAATATTTTCGGCTGCTCCTCGTCGTCACGTCTCACACGTCTGATTTTAGCATAAAAATCTTGGCGCCAATTTTATTTTCACACTTTCAACTTTCAGTACCCCGGTATATGTACATATATTATTTATTCAGAACGTGTGTGTATAAATAAAACATATATGTATTACGTAGAAAAGAGAAATAAAATTGTTATGACCATAATTATATTATTATGTTCTTACATACATATTTTATGTACAGCTCTGGCCAAAAGTTTAAGAACGGGGCAGCGGCGGCCGCATCGTTTTCCCATAAAGAGATAACATAGTGTGCTTGCGGGTTGCCTATCCAAATCGTTCTCAAACTTTTGGCCATTGCAGAGCTGTACATATACAATATACATACATAATATTAGTATATATTATGCAAATATGAGAATATATAATGATGACTTTTGTATGCAATATGCATAATAAAAGGAGATGCTGTGCATACACCCAACTGAAATAATCGACGAGGCATGCATCCAAATACATCTAGATCCATACGCATAATACCATATTATTTTATTAATTTTCAGGTCAGCGTATTTGATGGTTTACCTAAGTACGTTTGCTACAAGTGCTGTACATTGATTGATCAATGGCATACTTTTGTTACCAATGCTGTCAAGTCAAATGATGCTCTATTGAAAAATTTTGGACCGAAAGGCAGGGCTATAGCTGTAAGTATAATATGCATAATCAAATTATGTACATTTACAAAATATGAAGCTATAAATATTTATACATATCGATGATGTTGCGAACAATAACTCGTATTTTGTCAGGCGAAGCAAAATGTGTAAGTCATTTTTTGTCACGCTAAGCAATATGTGTATCTCGTTTTTTGTCACGCTAAGCAAAATGTGTAAGTCGAGTGCCATCTCCATTACGTTCGGGAACGACTTACACATTTTGCTTAGCGTGACAAAAAATGACTTACACATATTGTTCGCAACACCATCAATATGCTCCACTCATTGAGAACTTTGAATTTTTTTTTTTTACACAAAAAACGATTGCTTAATAAGCTCTTTTATTCTAAAATTTCACCCTTAAATCAGTGGGAAGGTATTTAAAAATATATAACTGCTCGATTCTAACAACAGTACAGAATTCTTTCTTTCTTTCTTTCTTTCTTTCTTTCTTTCTTTCTTTCTTTCTTTCTTTCTTTCTTTCTTTCTTTCTTTCTTTCTTTCTTTCTTTCTTTCTTTCTTTCTTTCTTTCTTTCTTTCTTTCTTTCTTTCTTTCTTTCTTTCTTTCTTTCTTTCTTTCTTTCTCTCTCTCTCTCTCTCTCTCTCTCTCTCTCTCTCTCTCTCTCTCTCTCTCTCTCTCTCTCTCTTTCTTTCTTTTTTGTTTAAGGGAGTAGGGTACTGACCTTATATCTAAAAAAAAAAACTAGAAGTGTTTAAGGTCTAAATTTGGTGTCATTGTGTAGCTAAGGGTCACACCTAGCTGTGATAAAAATTTCATGATGTTTGACCGTCCCGAAAACAAGAAAAAAAAATATTGAAATTAACATTGGGCCTTATATGGGCTTAAAATTTCAAAAAATCATATAAAATTATTTTGCATGGTGACCCCCTAAATTTTTTATATATTTGAAATTGCCTCAAGCTGAAGTATCATTGTGCAAAATTTCAGATTTTTTTGATGAGAAAAGTTTGGGTCTAATGGCCGACGTCAGTCCCCTACTCCCTTAATACAACTATAGAATAAGGAATGCTATTGTTGGGAAAATTTTACAATTTTATCTTTGAGTTTGGACATTTTTTTGATGATTGTTTTCAGCTTGACAAAAGCAGTGATGAAGATGAAATGAAATTGAACCAACGTGTCAATCGTCCACGTCACTCTCTCATGATTCAACAACGTCAACAAGCAACGTGGGTGTTGAGTAAGCGTTCTTCGTCTTCAGAGGATACAGATAACAGTGGGGAAGTTGGAAACTCACAAGATATTCAGCCTGTATCTCTGTAAGTTACTGTATAGTTTAATTGTTTATTGTTTACAATTTATTTCTGTATTCTTGCAATATCGACTATGAAATTTTCATAAAGGGGCCGAATAAAAATAAAGCAGGTCTTTATGAATTATTTTTAAATTAAAAAGAATTTGTTTGGAAGCGATTCCTTTTCAATTCTATTGTTTCAAATAGAACTAAAAAAGAATTGCTTTAAATTTTATTTAAAATAATTTTAAAGAATTCTTATGGAACACGAAGCATTCTAAAAGAATTCTTTAAAAAAAAAAATCAATATAAAAATCAATTCCATAGCAGTTCTTTTTATATATATTTTTTTTTTTAGTTGCAGGTGTGTACCTGATATAAGTTCGAAATGAATTCTTTTATTAAAATATAATAATAAATGGCTTAATTCTATTTAAGTTATTTTTATTATTTTTCTTTTTTGGTTTTGGGTTCCAAATGAATTCTAAATATATTCCTAATATTTTCTTTCTTTTTTTTTCTCTCATGCATTTTATTGCCACATTGTATTGAAGTATTAGGGTATGGAACTTACAATAATTTCCAAATAATTGTTATTTATGTTGCAATTTCATTTTCGAAAAATTTATTTATATAATCGCAGTCGCTGCATGCTCTCGCGTGCATCACTTATCGCTCGCGGGGCCCATATATTGCACCTTCAAGATTGCTGCTTTTTAATCTGAAAAAGAAAAACATAAACTTTACACAAAGTACAGACTTTTTAATTAGATTTTATAGTAAAATTTGTACTTCCTGTGAATTGTTGTTTAGTTCCTTGCATAAATTGTGTTGTTCCATTCAATAAACACTGAAATATGGATAAATTTTTATTCATCAATATATAATTTTGTGTCTTCACTCTTCAAATATTTTCTCCTACTGAACACAACAGACGCAACAAACATCGAAAAATTTGAAGTCCCAACGGTTGTATTAATATATTTTTGCAAGAATTCATTTAGAATGGACCACTTGCAATAAAATGTTTTTAATTGTTGCAGCAAGTAAGTGAAAACGATTTTTACATAACAAATGCATTAAGAATTATTCAAATTATTTTAAAAAGTTCATTCATTGCAAGTGGTCATTTCAAAAAATAAATAAAAAAAGAAACTATAAGGAACTCATCTAAAAAAAAAAAATCTTAAAAGTGCTGTACTTTAAAATATTACAAAAAAAAAAAAAAAAAAGTTCATTTGGAATTCTTTTTAACTTTTAAATATTGATAGAATTGATTTAGAACTGACTATGGAATAAATTTAAAAGATTAAAAAAGAAATGATTGCAACTTTATTTTTGAAAGCGGTGTACTTCTTACCTCTTAGCATGTGTGAATAAAAAAGAATTGTTTTAGAATCTCTTTGCCTTTTTAAAAGAATTTTTATGGAAGTGATTTTTTTTAATGAAAATATTTTTTTTAAAGAATTGTTTTAGAATCTCTTTGCCTTTTTAAAAAGAATTCTTATGGAAGTAATTTTTTTATTAAAATATTATTTAAGAAAAAGAACTGTTTTAGAATCTCTTTGCCTTTTTAAAGAACTCTTATGGAACACAAACTGTTTTTAATAAAAATTATTAAAAAAATTTTGATGTTCTTAAAAAAAGAATTCATATGGAACTGTTTTAAAATAACCATTTTAATTAAAAAATTCATTGGAATTGCTTTTTATTCAAAAGAAATGCAAAAGAATTCAAATATAACCAATGAATTCATTTTCAATTCATTAGGAACTGAAATATTTTTCTTCGTTAAACTTTAAAATTACATCATAACATTTGGAAGTTTATTTCTTTTTAGATAAAGCGATCTAAATGTACAACCCTTAATTAATTTTACTGCTTTTGCTAATTGGACTTTACTTTTTCAGAGATGAAGTTCGAGAGAGAACTCGTGCAAAGTCCTCTTTACCATCAACTCAAGAATCCATTAAGATTAAACCAAGTGAAGAACCTGAAATTACGTATCAAGAAATTGAGATGCCTAAAACTGAGAAACATTCAAGTCCGATGGATACTTCGTCACAAAATAAAGTCCAGAAAACTGAACCTGTGGTTAAACAACCTGTACCCATACATCCCTCAGCATTTCATACTGTGCCATACCAATACAATCCATACCATCATATTGCTATGTATCAACAATACCCAGTGTACGGTGGTTTTCAACCTGATAATGGTCCTAATGGTTTCCAACCTAATACTGCAGAACCCATGCGAATCAATAATGGAACATTTCAATCAATGCCTTTTCATCCTAGTAACGGCCCAATTTTGCCAAATGCTTCCTTTGTACCTAATAATGGTCCCATTATTCCAAATGGTTCATTTGTTCCTAATAATCGTCCTATTTTACACAACAATTTTCCTTATCAAAATGGTAATTTTCAATTAAATAATACCAACCAACAATTTCCTACTGAAATACAGAATCAAAGATTTCCAGTTAATCAAGTTCCTAATCCAGTTATATCTCAAAGTGATACTGAAATGGTACCAAATTGTAGCAATGAGATATCACAATTTAATGATAAGCCTGAGATAGTTATCAATGAATCAACTCAACAGTCTCAACAGTTCTCAAATGTCTCACAAAATTCTCAAGAGTATTTAAACTGTCAAATTAAAAATAAACAAGAAAAAGTCAATGAAGTTGTGAAACAAGAATTATTACCATTAATGAAAAATGTAACTAAAAATAATTATGGTCAAGAAGTACCAAAAATTGGTAGTCAAAATGCTGCTCATAGTAACCCAATGGAAATTGCGGGTAGTCAGATGGTTAATGAAAAACCAAATTCTCAGAATTCAGGTGGTATGAAAATTAATTCATCACAAAATAATAAAGAAAATGTTGTAAAACAGAAATATTCTGATGTGGTAAAAACACCATTAACACCACATAATAATAATAAGATTGTGGTTGATAATAATCATACACCAATGTTTGAAGATTCATATAATTTGAATCTCAATTTCTGTAAGAATTGTAATTTAACGTTGTCACCTCATGACAATTTATTTAAACATATGCTCAAATGTGCGGCCAAGAAAAAATAATGAATTTTCAAAGTAAGGTCTGCAATGTCCCTCACGTGTCTTCCAACTCTGGGCACTTTTTATAGTCCACACAACACTAACAATGTCACACGTGACATCTGAACTACAATGTTAAGCTTACAAAGCCTTGTAGTTCCAGATGTCACTACTATTGGCACATTCTCATTTCTATTAGACTATGCGCTAGCATAGGGAGTTGGAAGACATGTAAGGGACATTGTAAGGTCTGTATTATTAATATTTTTTTTTAATTCAGTGGACACTAGTTAATAAAAAAAAAAAATAGAACCAAAAAATAATACAGGGTATTAATTGTACAAGCATTATAATTGGTTCAGCCCCTTATAATCAGAGAGTTAGCTCATGGGGAGGAGGTTCACTTTTTTATAAGGTCCCTCTTCAGAAACAATTAAAAAAAAAAAAGGTAATACAATTAAGACAGTTTCAACATTTGTTTTAAATTTTAATTTTAAGTAGTAACCAATAGTTTCAATGATTGTGCTAATAAAAAAAAATAGAACAATATAAAATATGAACATGTCAGATATGCAAAAGCAGGCATTTGATATTGGCTGTAAGTTTAATTTTCTCTTACTAACCAGGAGAGAAATAAACCTTGCGCAAAGAATGTTGAATGTCTGCTTTTGCATCTGGCCCATTCTTATACTGTATATCGCAAAGTATGAATAAAATACAATAATATTGGTAAGCTATATGTTAGTCAAAAGCAATTTTCCTTTTACTTTTATTGTATATAACTGTTATTTATACTAATATAAAAGGATAGAAAATAGTTTGAGAGAATTAGAGCACTATGTATTGAAAATTAATAATAATAATAACTGTTATTTACCAGAAAAATGGATTGTATAAACGCTAAATTAAATAATTCAATATTTTGACATTATCAAAAGATTGAAAGTGTTTACTAATTCTTGTACTGTATCATTTTTTTTAACCCTAGAAGTGGTTAAAAATTAAGCAATGTTTTCATATAATTTATTGCAAAAAAAAAAAAAAATGTAATGATTATGGGCATTGATAATTCTTTAAAAAATTATTTGAAGAGTACGTAATAATAAATTGAATTTGAATCACTTTTTTTGATCATATTGTGACTAAAAGGATTTATTTACAACTGTGACATTTTACGTAAAGCTAATAAGCGGAAAAGGAAGTGCCGGAAAAGGAAACCACGTGATGTTAAAAGTGGGAGGAGCTCAGACCTAGCTTGCTGCTACTGCGAAGTTTTCTCCCACTTTTACTGTCACGTGATTTCCGCTTCCGGCACTTCCTTTTCCTGTTTTTATAGGTTTACATAAAATGTCTGTATAGAGCTATATGCAACAATATTACTTGATTTATGTATTTTGAAATTTTGATTTAATTAATAAGCTCCTTTGTTTACAAATATAATTATATTACGTAATATATAAAAGTATTATATTATATAGTTTCTCAAAAATCTTGAAGAAAAAAAAGTCTACACTTCTCCTAATACTAGTTCGAGCGGATACAGTGTAATTAACTATGTAAAGTCAACTGTGATAGGCTAGTAGGTTTATAACACGCTTTCTCGTTGGTTTAGCATCGCGGATACAGCTTTTAGCGGGAACGACCTTGTTTTGGCCAGAGTGTAAGTTCCTCATTTTTACAACAAAGTATGGTTAAAGAAAATAGCCTATATTCCTTATTTATTATATAATTTAAACATGTGTATATAAGAATTCAAATTGTTTGTTTATGTTTAACTGATTATGTCATAAAAGGTAGAGATAATTAAAATAATAATAATAAAAATTTGTAAGGTTGTTATAACAAAAGTGGTATTACATTGTGATATCAAGAATTCAATATCTTATAGCATTTCTATTTCAACAACCATTAATTTTAATGAGAGGAAGACTAAAAAAAAAAAAAAAAAGGATAAAATAAGGGGTAATTTCATATTCTAAAAGAGAACATTGTCTTGAATCAATTGATGTGAATTCGTAATTTTAGTTGATAAAAGTTCGTTGTATAAACTACACACAACTCTTGAGCCAGCTTCGCAAATTTTCAGCAATTTTTAACTGACATTACCTGCAAATTTATATATCCAACAAAACTAAATTTGTCTGTAGGCTGGATTCATTTCTAATACAATACTTATTTTTTTCCTTTGTTCTGTATTGTAAATGATGTCTGTAATGTGCCTTTATATTTAAATAAATGACATTCATAACAAAAATTGTTTTAATTTGAGTTTTTTTCCCTCTTTATATAGGTTTGTCACACGCAAACTTCAGATTTTTACTGCTGGTATTAGGACAACATAAATCCATAGGAACTACACAATGAAAACAGTAAAAATACAATAAAAAAATAGTGGGGGAAGTTTTCATGAAAATTCATGGCTACCTTCTTCAGTGGTATGTTTTCCTCATTAGAAAATTTGTAAAAGAATCGTATTTTTGACATCAACATGAAAGTTTAGAACTGGGAGAACATAACAATGCAAGAAGTATCTACTGGAATTGTAACGGACAGTTCTGACCACGCCCTCTTTTTCATGATATTTCATATTAGGAGCACATAACTACTTAGGAGGTGTTTTTCGTTAAAACAGCACTGATAAAATCCTAACCAATTAGATTCTTCCTAATTTTGCCCATTTACTTTTTACTCAATCAATCAAATTTAAATATGCTCCTTCTTTTAATGTCATTCAAGTTTGACAGGAAAAAATGAAAATATAGCATGAGGAAAGGAACAAAAAAACAACAACAGATATTGATTATATAGGGATAATACTTTTATTGATACTTAATTATTGACAAATAATTATGTTATTACAGTACAAAATAAAAACTTTTGGTTGTATATATTTTTTTATATTTATTTTAAATTTTGTCATTTATTTTTCGAAAGCGGTTTTAAATTATACTAAAAATATCAGATAAATAAAATACATTTTAGTTTAAAAATATATAGGAATGTACATATTTTACCAATACAAATTGATTGATTTATTTCAGCAATTTATCATGGTACATCTTCGACAAAAGTTTAAGAACAGGGCATAAAGATTTGGCGGTTGCTATACAAATCATTCTTAAACTTTTGGCCAGAGCTGTACATTATAAGACAGCCCAATGATGTCTGTAAACCTTATTCCCTTGCTCCAAATAATGTGCAATTCCAATAAAAAAAAAGGGATGAAGTAATTTTTACGTAGCTTGAAAAAAAAAAATGTTTACAAACACACCATTCTAGTCTCTATTTATTTTGTATTGTTATTAATAATCAATTAATTTTTAAATAAAAATTAAATGAATTAAAATTTACATTTAAGTAATTATGACAAATATCAATTGAATTAAATAAATAAAAAAAATTCAATCAGTTCTGCAATCAATCAATTTTTGAAGTTGTTTAATAATGATTATTTGTATTTTTCTTTGCAGCACCACCATGATGGAAAGACTGCTGTTGATGGTGAGGGTAAATAGCAGGGATAGGATCAGTTACTCTGCCCTCATACCCATGGTAAATACTAGTATTGATAGAGGGGATGATTTCAGAGTCATGACGCTTCAGTTTTTTGTTGCTTTTCTTCAGTCCAGAAGCCAGTTGACTTAATTTACTTTCTTGGCGATGAACAGGGTGATGTGGGGTGTGAGAGTGATGAGAGTGGGAGTGAAGGGAACCATGTTCAGAGTGGTGTTGATGATGATGATCATGGTGCTGACCCTAGTGGAAAAAACAACAACATATAATAAAAGTATGATAACTTTAAAAGAAAAGGATAGAAACCAGCAAGGGTCTTACTTTAGTGAAGAGAATCCCATGTTTTGCTAGCAAAGAGATAAAAAAAAAACACGTACATTATATAGCTTTCAGCACTAAACTCTAAGAGTGTCTAAGAGAAAACGGAGTATGTGTGTGTACCTTCTTTACACTAACTATATAAGAGAGAAACTCAAAGAAACAGAGAGAAATGATTCATAGTTTTTCTTAAAGTCTGCAAGAACTGAAGAAGGCACACTTACTCTGTTTTCTCCAAGAGTTTAGTGCCAAAAGCTATCCAATGTGTGTTTTTAATATCTGTGTGCTAGCAAGATTTTCACCAAACTATGGGACTTTCTTCACTATGGTAAGACCAGCACTGGTTTCCTATATCCTTTTCTTTTATTACAATTAAAATAGGGACCATGCAAAAAATAAGTTTAAAGAAAGTTATAATAAATAACAATATTTTATACAGATCTGGGGGCTGATTCTGTAACTTTATAACGAAAAAAATTATTCAATTTCTAATGCAAATTTGTTTGTTGACAACAAAGCAAACAAATTACAGAATCAGCCCGTTTAGGAAGACAAAAAGATTTTATAATACCTGTGGTCCTGCGTATGGAATATAGCCTCTCCTCTCTAGTTCTTCTCCGCGACGAATGGTGGGATCAGACATGGTTAGGAATCTCTCTTCATTCTTTATACGCTCACTCTTCTCCCTGAAAATAATCACAGAGGGGTAAATTTTTTATTTCTTTGTTATACTGTAGATACCAAAAAACAAGTAGATAGTAAGAAAAAAAAGTTTAAAGAATTATAATACTGTATAAACTTCCTAAACAAATATGCACATAAATGTATTAGTCAAAGTTTACAGTACAATAATATACTGTATAAATTTAAGTTGTGACGTAATTGGTCTTTATAAAAATGTGTTAACAAATAAAAAATAAAATAAACCTTTTTTTTTTACATCATAATTTCTAATCAGAAATACACTTGAAAATTCACACATGCCAGTCTTCAATCATCAATAAAAATTCAAGTGTCTTAGAGCTTATGATAAATAATGATAAGAAAGTATGTATCCCTATATATATACAGTTATTATTTTTTTTTCAATGAAATTATAAAAATAACAAAAACCTGTGATCTAATAACAACATAATCATATTTCTCTGGTATGATGTAAAATGGAGGTTATTAGTAAAGAAAAATTGTTAATTTTTTTAATTAGCTTAAAACATGTAAAAAGTAAGTCTAGTATTTCTTATTTTAAGTGCAGTGCAGTAGTTTTCTAAAAAACAAAATTGCTAAAAACATGGTCTGACAATGTTAAAAAATGGGATCCTATGCTTTTTCCCTTGAATCTCTCTGATATTCTCCATGACAGTGAAATTATAAGACGTAGATGAATACCATATTGCTTAATAAAATTAAAATTCTAATGATTAATATAATGATGAGCTTTTATCAATAATTTTTGTACAGACTTACAAAATTTCTCAATGATACATAACATGTAAAAAAATTAAATTCTTAATTGTTTTGAAAAACATAGAAATCAAATTAAGTTCAAAAGTCTGGATTATATTTTCAATATTTAAATAAATTCAAAAAAGAAGAAGAAGAAAAAAGAAAAAGAAAAGAAAAAGAAAGAAAAGAAAAGAAAAAGGAAAAAAAACAAAACATTTAGTTTATTTTAATAATAAATAATTTTACTTACTTTTTAAGCTGTGCAGCTAAAATGATAACAAATGCAAACAGGAGCAGGATTGCTCCTGATAAAACTCCAGCTACCAAGTATATTTGCTCCTGTAACTCCTGAAATTTTAAATATATCCATGAATTAAAATGTATTACTAAATTTATGCAAATAAAAAAAAATATCAGTGTAAATATTCATAAGCATACATTTTTATAATAATTATTATTATTCCATCACTTTAGAGCACAAATAACCACAGTTAAAAACAATATACAACAAGATAGAGTTTCAACAGTGCTGCTTTTATTGCAGATACATGTTTTTTGATTTGATGGGATTCTTTTTTCCTGCAAAACATTGAAATACTAATTTTTATTTAATTTTCATTATTTTAAAAGTAAAAGCAATATACTTCAATGGTGTGACAATCTTTTAAAAAAATGTTGCATATTTATTTACTCTCTCTTCTCACTCACAACGCTTTTGTTGAGTCCAAAGGGCATACTTACTTAATGCATTTCAATAAGGTCGTCTTACAAAAGGCATACTTGCATTTGTACAATTCCAATACCACAAAGGGCATACTTACACTAGGTTTTACACTAGGTGGATGCGCTCACAGCATCGAAAGGAGCCAAATGCAGGTACGCCCTTTGTGAAAAAATATCCAAATGCAAATACACCCTTTGGATGCAACACATCAAATAAATAATAATAAAATTACAAGATTATTAAGATAAAAAAAAAAGTTCCCTTACAATCATTAAACTAGTAAAGAAGACTTTTTGTAAAAACTATTATATTGAAATATATCAATTATATGCAAAACTAAAATGTACTTTTTTTAACTACCAATCTTTCCGAGTGAATATTGGTAAAGTAATCTTATAGCTCTGACTATTCACTTATCTTTCATCCCTTATTACTTGTTATACATTCATCGTTTCAAGTATACATATGATTTCTTTGCAAAACCTGACCTAAAAGGTCTATTTTTCCATTGAAACATAAGAAAAAATAGACTTTATTAAAATAAAAGCTATAATTAAATGTAAAACTATACATATTGTACTCACCATGGTTAGCTGTGATATGAAGTCAGATTAAAGGATTTTCATGTAGATAATAAACAAATATTTTTCTGTTATCTTATCATCTCTAATAAGCTGCATGCAAAATATTGAAATCATCTCTTCACTATATATAATAGATAAGCACTTTTGATTAATTCATATTATGTACTTCATGATATCTCTGTTTCCATTATATTTCATATCTCTTTTGTATAATGAACATTAAAAGTAATTGTTTTAAACTTATACAATTAATTAAAATTTTATACACTTGTTAGTATGAAAATATTATGTTCATTTGACTTTTAGAATCAATTCTAGAATTATTGCATATCAATCTCAATATTCTTCCCCTCATTTTTATATTGATAGAGCATAAACAGGTTTAAACATAAGTTATTTGGGGGGGGGGGGGAGTACATAAAAGTGTTGTAAATTGATCATGAACACAGGCTCGGACTGGCCATAAGAGTAAGTCTGCAATAGCGGAAGTGCCCCCCCCCCTGTTTGGAGGCCCCTAAGGCCCTAAAAAGGGCATAAGCAGGGTGTTACGACCCTTTTGTGGCCCCCCTAGAAGGTGTAAACGCCCCTTTCACAAACGTGGCCGCTTGAGTGCCAGTCCGACCCTGCATGAACATAATTTTTCTCTAATATCCAATGGATACTTTAATATTGTGCTAACTTTAAGTTGTAGATCATGCTTTTTTCTAATGGTCCTAAAAAAAACTAATAATAATAAAAAGGAAAAATAAAAAATTATCTGTTTTGGAGATAGTATTTGGATTTTTCCAGGACCGAGGTTAACCCTTAGAATTGGGTCTACTGTATATAAGAAACAAATCTTCAATATCTAGGATTTGTAAGGATTTGTAAATAACAATCAATATTTTAGAAACTCAATTCATTATTTGCATTACATTTTTCTTAGTGATGAAACTGTTTACTCTATGCTTTTCTTATGAAAAGACAAATTAATCTATAATAATGGTTCCATTTTAAATAAATGTTACATTGAAATGTCCATTCTAGTTTCTAATTACTAATTACAATATAGAGAAAACATTCAAGAGTTTAAAAAATTAAATAATCTACTTAAATTAATATTTCTCAATATAGATGTAATGATGGGTGTTGACATATTTTAAAATGATGCATGTTAATTAAAATTTATCATTTCCATTTTCTGATAAGCAAGTGATGTCATCAAATATATTAAATTTCTAGATAACAAATTATAATCTTCAAAAATGACGTTAATGAAAAAACCTTCAAAAAAAGATATTGTTTAATGTGGAATATCTTTGATATAAAACAAAAAACTTTATATTTATTTAATGCAACGCAATTGACCTAAAAATGATCACCTCAATTAAAACCTACATTTTAAAGTTTCAAAATAATAATATCCCCTAATTATTAAAAGAAAATAGTACGCAGAATGATTAGACAACTTTCAATTGAAAAGTAATGCATATCAAAGATTCTTCAATTTGCAGAATCTTGGAAAATGTGATTAACAAAATCTGTAAATTAAAGAATCTTCACATTTTATTTACTTTTCATTTTATGTTTTTTGCTGGTTCTATGTAATATTTTCTTTTATGTTTACGATTGATTAGAAATCACGTAAGGATGTGGGCGATTTATCGATTTCCCCTGGGCAGCCAATATACGCTCTAGCTTTCAAGGTCACTAGGAGGTGGGGTAATGTTAACTAAATGGAGAGTTTTTAGGTGTTCTCTTATTGGTCGCATCCTTGCGTGGCGCGCACTGTATGTATGCCTGGGAAAAATAATTAATGAAAGAAAAGAAAATAACTCTATTACTGTAATGCAAAAATCTTTAATCAATCAATACTATAATAACTATAAAGTAATATGTTAAAAGATTTTTGCAAATATTAAATTGTAATTACAAAAAAAAAGGTGATTATTTCAATCCTAATTAATTTCATAACTTTAATTAGAAAACAAAATTTTATATAGGCCTATAACTTAATATTTTAGTTATAAGTAAACTATGTACAGTTTTTAAACACTTTTGAACATTTGTTTGTCTTTTTATAAAAATTCAGAGTTAAAAAAATAATAATAAAAAAAAAAAAGAGTAAAATGGATAACATTACTTTTAAGATGTGTGTTTTAAATGCTTCTTTTAATTTTACGAAAATGTATTGATAAAAAATTACGGGCATAGGAAGAAAAAACTTCTTTAGCACCTAAATAACAGAAATAAATTGTTTAACCAAAAATGCTTTTATTTCACTCTAAACTTTGACTTTCTTTTTCTTGACAGTTTTCTTAACTACTTTGCCTGGAGTTGCCTTCACTTTGAGTTTAGTCTTAGGTTTCTTGGGCTTTATTTTCTTGGGTTTGTCATCGTCCAGTGTTGCCATCTCGCACTCCTGAGCAGCCTCGTTGGCTTCCATGGCCATTGCTCTTTCTAAAGCGTCCCCATGGAAGATATCGTCCAGAGGCTTACTTTCATACGATGTCTTGGGGGCAGTTTCCTCATATGCAAGTTTGGCACTTACTCGCGCTTCATACTTGCTGCCAGCGTTCTTTTTCATCTGCAGACGATGCTATAATTATAAGTTACAGTATATTAATATGGTTATGTATACAGGCTAAAAATGAGATACTGCAGCTGTTTTACTAATAAAAGTCGTAGAAGATTTTTTTTATTTTTTATTATCTTATTATTATTTACGTTCTTTTCCTTCTTCTTATGAAACACCAATACTAGTATCCTATTCAAGGTGATGGTGAGAGTAATTCACCACCCCATAATCCGGAGGTTAGTAATCCATATTAGTTATTTATTATTATTATTTTTATTTTTTTTTTTTGCACATTGATACTGATAAAAAGTACGTTTACTAAGCAAAATTTTGATTTGCGATTTTTTGCACTTTTACCCCGTGTTAAATTAGGTACAGTATATCCTATTTGTATTACTTATAAAACAAAACATTTGAATTTGGACTGAAGTTCTTATGTTTTAAAATTTAATTTGAATAGTAAATAAATACATAAATGCTTTGCAAATTCTCTTTGTAATCTATCACTCTTTATTTATTTATTAGTTTTTTATTATTATTATTTTTTTTAATAATAATAATATAAATGAAAGGTTTTGGCTTTCGTGTTACACCATGTTATATAAGCAGTAAACTGACATTGAAGAGGAACTCGACTCGATCGGAACTTGAACCCGGATCTTTGGTTTCCCAGACCACTGCGTTACCATTTACCTATCGAGGCTCCTTCCTCTCCAACATTATTTTTACTGCTCATATATAGTCAGAAATTCATATACTTTGTAATTTGTAATATATTGCCCATGTAATTATTCAGAGAAACTTACCGTGTTTGGATTCATGAAATGTGGATTTTCCCAAAGGACAGCACCTCCAAAACTGCTCTCAAATATCTTAATTGGATTGAGCACAAATCTAGGTCCTAAATCAAAAATATAATCACAGGTTATAATTTCCGGTAACAAAGCTAAAATAAGGAAAGGAGAGACAGCAAATTTCAAGGTGTTTCACAATCAACAGTCTGCTCCCACGAGCTCAGGGTTCTCAGAAATTAAATATGTTGTCAAATGAGACTAAACTAACAGAAAGCATGCTCATCAGTTAATGCTCTTCATTTAATCTGATGTGGGGAGGCAAAATTTTTTTTTCAACTGAAATCTAATGTTTCTTTGAACATTTAAACTTTTTAATGGGATTTTAATTTTAATGAGCTGCAATTTTAATAGAAGTTTGAAAAATACAATGACCTATTGAATTTTTAAAGTAGATATTGCTATCACTAACACAAAACAAGAGGTTGACTCTTACCAATTTCAGCCAGAGATCCATCCTCCGATACAATCTGGTAGTTTCTGAACCACACTCTGTTGTCCAAGATAGAGAAAGTGAGCACATGGTCATAGAATGGCTGACTTTTTGGGTGGTGATTGGGAGTTCCAAATGTCTGTCAAATTAAAATATCATTAGTTTTACCATACATTAGTAGTATTGAAAACAAATACCCATAAAGTGTACCGAGAGAAGTCATTTTTACTAAAAAGATACTTAAATTGTTTAATGTACTTGCATGCAATCAGCACAGTTGTGTATGTTGTTGTTATAGACAAGAAATATAAAAGTATTATTATCCAAATCGATGTTCTCGCGTCAAGATGAAGCTACTACACTTTACAAATTTCCCAAGAATGAACGATTTACACTTTACTTTGCGGCTACCTGGAGCTTCACCTACCTGTTTTAGCAGAAGCTCCAGGTAGCCACGACTTTGCAAAGTGTAGATTGTTCATTCATTGGAAATTTGTAAAGTGTAGTAGCTTCATCTTGACGCGAAAAGATCGAAATATTTTTTTGTGCATTTTGATTCATCACATCAATGTTTCTGCCCCAAGTATTTGTTACAATATATTTTGTGTGTAAAAATAACATTGAGATGCAGGTAACTTATGTAATAGAGCTAGAGCAGTAAGCAAACATGTCATGCATTATTTCTAAATATGTTTTCTCAAAACTAACCCACATTAAAAAAAATTAAGTGTACTCTCTATATATTTTTACATAGAATGGATTTTTTCTTCTTTTTCTTGTTATTGACTAATAAAGGAACAACTGTTTTGAAGCCGACTTAAAGCGATTTCAGTCACATCCGCTTCTGTTTCTACTTTCTACTCATGCGCAGAACGTCAAAACAAAAAAATCGAGCAAAATCGCTTATAGTCGGCCCCAAAACAGTTGTTCCTTTATCAGTCAATTAATTTTTATCTAGGTATATCAAGTTTTATTGACACATTATCCTCATTTTTTTTAATGCCTATTTTATCTTGCAATAGTCTAACACAGGAAAATTTGTTCCCCAAGTCCCAGTTTAGCATAACATTAGAGAATCTTCACGTTTTATTAATTTATTTAAATTCAATGTTCTTTCATCTCTACCTGCTATTAAAAAAAAATCTTCTTTTAAATATGCTATACTGTACTGATTTTTGTTTGCTTTAAAAAAAAATTAAATAAACATAAATTTAAGGGAAGAAAAATCATTGCAGTTCAGATCAATAATTAAGAAAAGGATAGCCTATAGCAATACCAGCAAGGGTCTTTTCTCTTACCACATTAGATTTATATGGAGAGGTTGAGGTCTCACTTGGCACAAAATTATAGTTACCGGTATACAGTATGTAGTTAGTTATAAACAGTTACAACTATAACTCTGTCCCAGGTGAGACCTTGACTTCTCCATAGAGCTTCTACTGTGGTACGGCCCTTGTTGGTATCTATACCCTTTTCTTTATTTTTACAAATAAAAGCTGGTTTCTCAAATATACCAGTATTCAATTTTTTCGAAAAATGGCCTTCCTTTGACATAACAAAGATACAGTATAGTTAATTACCTGAACAAAGATTTCTCGTAGCAGTTTGTAATGAGGATTAGAGTCAAAATTTTCATCAAATGAGAGCAGTGGACGAGATCCTTTCAAAGCATTGCCTGTCAGCTTCAGTTCTCCCATGGTGTACACTGAAACATTGAAAACAGTTACAATTAAAATATTACAAAGTTAATTGTTTATCAGTGCCACGCACACGACATGTGGTTGGTATTACTGTAATAAGTTAAAAAAAAAAAAAAAAAAAAAAAAAATAGAAAATAGTTGGTATAGATTAGAGCACATTGAATTGAAACTTATGAATGTCAATACAAGTCTTAAAATTGAATTAAAAAAAAAAAATTTGTTTAAAAACATTTAGGGAATTCTTTAATTAAAAACAGCTATGGTAATCAAATCTAGGCTTTACCAGCAAAACAGTAAATAGTAAATACTAATATTTTTTTTAATGCAATTTTGTTGTTGTTGCTGTGGTTGGTTTTTACTAAGATTCAAAAACAAGATTCAAGGTTAGAGAGTTAAAGGCGTAGAACACCTTGAACAAAAAAACATGTCTAATATCCTAACATACCGGTACCTAAATATCAATGTTGATTTGGACAGGATCATTTATTTTTAATTTATTTTTACTTCACAAAATGGTAGATGCGAGTTTGTGACGTCACAGCTCACTAGTCCACGAGCGTGGAAATAGGCAAGCTGTGACGTCACAAACCTGCAGCAGCCCGTTCGTAAATGGAAAATAAATTAGAAATCAACGACTCCGGCCAAATCAAAGTTGATATTTAGGTATGTTAAGATATTAGACATGTTTTTGGTTCTAGGTGTTCTACACCTTTAAGTTAGAGCAGCTGTATAGCCAATCAATATTTAAAGTCTTTAAAAGATACACTAAGTACTCTGACTCAAGATGTATATATAGAAGGTGGTGTAGTTTGCCTAGGTAAAGGAAGGGATGAAATGTCACAGGAGGTGAATCAAAACAAGAGGGGAAATTTAAAGCGCTGAAAGAGGGGAAATTTAAAGCGCTGAAAGAGGGGAAATTTTTGTCCCTCCTCCTCTTTCAGGTACATAATACATTGTACCTGAGAGACCACGTGATTCTGTTTACAGTCACCTCCTATGACGAATGTCAAAATTCGAAGTTTTACGAAGGAAACCGAGTTCTGACGACAGTAAAAGGGTAAATTATACCACCTTCTATATATACATCTTGCTCTGACTGAATTATTCCTATATTGTTGAAAACCTCACTAAAATAACATGCATTTAAAATTTAAATAGCAATTGAGACCTCTCAAAAATGAAACATTTTAGGTAAAATACTTAGGAATTTCTATTGCATCTTATTTATATTTGTCTGAATCATGCTGAAGACTTACCATTCTGTACTAGAAACTTAGCAGAGGGTCCTTTGCCTACATTGGACATCCACATATACAAATCTTGCTTACGTTTGCACTCAAAGAATATGCATTTGTTGCAGTTCTTCATCTCACAGATCTGAAATCAATTAAAGAGAGTTGTCAGTAATGGTGATAGGCTAATTTAAAAAGTGGTATGTATAACTATTTATTATTAATAAGCTTATTTATGCTTTTCAATTAGGAAGGAATTTTTGGGAAGCAAGGGAACATGTTTTCAAACAAGTCTGCACTAGGCTTGTTAACTTTTTATTCTGGTGCTTCAAAAAAAAAAATATATATATAAAATAAAAAAAAATCATTGAATGCTTTTTAAATGAGATTGCAAAATTAAGGACAATAAAGCATCGCGGTTAGGTTGCTGATATAAAAGAAAAGACAGAGGAAACCAGCAAGTGCTTTACCATAGTGAAGATAGTTCCATAGTTTGGCAAAAAACTTTCTAGCACAGAGATTAAAAAATAAAAATAAAATAAATAATAGGCTAATAATTGAAATAATAATTTGTAATCCTTCTTTTTGCCACCTGCAGTTTCTATCAGATATAATTGATACTGGGTTGTTCTCACCTTCACCTTGAATCAAGTAGGATTTTGGTATTGGTGTTACAAAAGAAAGAAAGAAAGAAAAGAACTCATTATAATAATGACACATATTGGAATGTGTTTTAGTAAGAATTTTTTTATTATTATTTCTATCTCTGCGCTAGCAAGATTTTCACAGAACTATGGGAATCTCTTCACAATGGTAAGACTCTTGCTGATTTCCTCTATTCTAAATGAGACTGCATTTTTAGGGGGCAAGGTAACATATTTAGAAACTAGCCTATTATTTCAAAGTGTACATCTCGAGACCAAATATTTGAAAATTATGGGGCACTACTGAGCAAAATTTTAAGTATGGTAAGTAGAGAGAGGACAAATTTTAGTCTTAAAAAGCTCATTGTTTATTATAACATTAGGTACTCTTTATTACAAATGTGATCTATATCCTGAATATTTATAGAAAAGGCAAAACTGACTCGGGAAGCTTTAAAATACAATAAAATTTTATGGTAAAAGATGATAACAATCTGGTGACAATCTTTTCTTTAGCAAGTAAGCAACAAGGCTAACCACTACAATGATATACCAATGAGGAAGGGAAAAAAAAAAGTCATTTCATATTGATCTTTTCGAGTCAAGATGAAGCTTCTACACTTTACAAAGTCGAGTCTACCTGGAGCTTCTGCTATATAAAACAGGTGCGTGAAGCTCCAGGTAGCCTCAAATTTGTTAAGTGTAGATCGTTCATGCTTCGGAAATTTGTAAAGTGTAATAGTATTTTCATCTTGACGCGAGAAGATTGGTATTTCTAAAACAGCATATTGTCCTAAATCAAGACATATGCGAATTTATAATTTTTAAGTTCATTAAATATTTTTAATGTAATTTTGAAACTCGAAAAATGATGTCATGGTCTGTAACATTCTCCTGTGCCCTTGCATAAGTTACCGACAGCATTTTTGAACTTTCAAAAATTAATTAAAAATACAGTACAGTACTGAATGAACAGAAAAATTAGACATTCATGTATCAATTGATTCAAGACAATGTCCTCCTTTAAAATATAAAAATTAAATTACTGGTACTTTTTTTTTTTTTCTTTTTTTTTCTTACATCCATTACTCTATATTTTTTTTAGAGCAATGTTTGCAAACATTACTCACCTCATTAATAACAGCAAGATTATCTTTCTTTTCCATCTTACTATCAGATCTTGTGTGAGCCATCATTTTACGTAGGTCCTCCATCAAATGACGGTCTCGGAATGTGATTCCTCGAGATGCAAATATCAGTAGTCGTTGCTTGTTGATCCAACGAGCCTGAAATAATCATATCATTCACATATTATATATTTTTAGCACATGATATGGTAGGTAAGCTTTCTGTAATTGCTAATCTTAGGGAATCCTTAATTTTTTTTTTTTTTTTTTTTTTTTTTTCCCCATAAAAACTCAAAAATATATGACATTGATGTCTTAAGTTTAACACCCATACAATGTTGGAATATTATACTGATAACATGGGTTCACACACTTCATTATTAATTTGTTTAATTTATGTACCGCTCTGGCCAAAAGTTCCTAAACGGGGCAGCGGCGGCCGCTGCGTTTTCTCATAAAGATAAGATAACATAGTGTGGTTGTGGGTTGCCTATGCAAATTGCAAATCGTTCAGAACTTTTGGCCAGAGCTGTATGGCATACATACATACCGGTAATACAAATCTTCAACACATGAAAAGTTTGATGTTATAAAAATAATCATATTTATAAAGATTTTACATACAGCAAGGATTCATGATATCATACTTTTTTATGTTAAAATAAAAAATATCTCATACATAAGCCACGCTGTCTTTCACATATAAACAATGGGTCGATAAAAGAGGGTGGAAAACAATTATGATTTTTAAATTACCTTTCTCGGAGGTGGGTCATCAGATTGTCTTGTAGTTGGTGGAAGAGGTTCTATAACTTTTGGTTTCGTTGAAACTTCATTTAAACGCTTCTTTTTTACCTTTTTAACTTTTTTTGTGACCGGTTTCGTAGGTTTATTAGCAACAGGAGCCATGCTGGAAATTTTTTAAAATACCACATGGTTGCAACGTTGCCAAATCGGCATCGGCCAAATCTCAGAAACGCATTTAATGTTTTTAGCGCTAAAATTTTAAAAATTCTCTCAGATTTTTTTTTTTTTTTTTTTTTTTTAGCTTAGCCAACAACTATAAATTTGTTTAGTTTTAATTAAATGTTAAATTATGTGATATTTTAAATAAAAAGACGGTATAATTATTTTGCTTAATACGATCTACACATCACATTTATTTTATATGTATATATATCCATAAAACATCCATTTCCTGAATATTACATCTTTCCCATTATCTTTTTTTTTTTTTTTTTTTTTAATACACATTTCCAAAAATTACATCCATTTTTTTTTCTTTATTATAATATTATATATATTTATTTATTTATTTTTTTTTTGGTTAGAGATATTGTAATACATAATATGTTATATATTTTTGAGTCAAAAATCCTAATATTTTTGTTATAATACGAAATATTAGGTTATTTTATACTCATAATGACAACAAACGACATATAGATATTTTAATAACGACATTTAGCAAACTTTTTTTTTTTTTTTTTTTCATTCACATTTATTATATATATTGTAGTTATTATAGTATTATAATTATAGATATTATATAGTGTGCATCAAATATATCAGGCTCAAATTGATCTACAGCATACATATATGTAAACAGACTGTGTGTGCGTCCATATAGTTTCATAATGAGCGTTTGTTCCAATTTATTTTTAGGACGTACAGGAATTGGGGTTTCTTTTTTTTTTTTTTCAAAATTAAAATAAATAATTATATAAATAAGCAAATAAAGAGGTGCTTATCAATAGTAAAAAGGTTTAATTTTTACCAAGTAATGTATAGTTTTGTTCTAAAAGAAAAAAAAAATCTAGATTTTTATAAAAGCGAAAGTCAAATAACGTTATTAATTTTTTTTTATTCACATCATTGGCTGAGAGTTCGAAGGTTGCATACCATACATTATACTGTATATAAAATTTTCACAAGCTTTATGAATAGATTATGTTCAAAGTTGCCCCCCCCCCCCTCCCCGACATTTAAACACTCAACCGACAATATTACAACTGGTTAATTTAAATTTTAAAATAAATTATTTAAATTTTAAACTTTTGTAAACAAAAAAGATTAAGGAATGAACAATTTAAAATACATGATATAAATGCTGTTTGTAAAAAATATTTTCTGCTACTAAAATGACGAACAACAATAGTTAGCCGATTCAAATGAAATGCACTTTTTTTTTTTTTTTTTTTCCCTGCATGAAAATAGGGTTTACGTACATCACTACTATTGACATAATATTTTATATTTTACAAACTGATACCAATAAAAGTCAGAAATTTTATTAAATAGATTTAAGAAAATAATAATAAAATAACAACCAAATATTTTAAGAAATGTTTGCAAAAGAATTTGACTTTCGCTTTCTATTAAATTATTATACTGTAATAACTGTGTGTGTGTGTGTGTGTGTGTGTGTGTGTGTGTGTGTGTGTGTGTGTGTGTGTGTGTGTGTGTGTGTGTGTGTGTGTGTGTGTGTGTTTAAAATAAATACAAATAATACTGAAATGTCTGAGAGAAAATTATGAAAGCTAGATAATAAAATTATATGATTTCTTAGGGATTTTTGGATTCTTATTTAACACCCCCTAACATTATAGGGGGTTGGGGGGTAACGTGCCTCCAAACAACATTTAAACACACATGCATATAATATTATACATTTAAAAATCACAAATAAAATAATTTAATTTTGTTCTCTTTTAAAAGCTCTTATAAACTAGAATACTGAAAAATATCCATTTTTACATATTAAATTTTTTTTTGTATATAATAAATAAATAAATTATAAATGCATACAAAAATGGCAATAATTAGTACATTAATAAATTTAGGAGACTTTATAATTTTTTTTAGAAATCTGGGCAGAATTATGTATAAATAATGAATAAAATGAATAATAATAAAAAAAAAAAGGATGGAATTTCCAGCAAGGGCCTTACCACAGTAGAAGTTCTATAGAGAGGTCGAAGTCTTACATGGCCCTTGATGGTAATTCTAATATTTTCTTTAATAATGATCCTAACTGCATTTTTTTTCTTAAATTAATAAAATAAAGTAAATTAATAAATAAAGATTTTTTTATCTATTATTTAAATGTATATACTTTTTACTTTATATTTTTGTAAAATCTGTACAGCATGCCCAAAACTAGAGAGAAGATATTTTCAATCATTGCAACATGAAATTAAGTCATGAATTGCTAACTGCAATAATATACTAATTGACTAATAAAGGAACAACTGTTTTAAGACTGATTTCAAGCGATTTTGCTCACATCTGCTTTTGTTTCTACAATTACTACGCAAGTGCAGTACGTCAAAATGGAAGTGGATGCAAGCAAAATCGCTTAATGTTGGCCTCAAAACAGTCGTTTTGCTAAATAACAATCCAAATATTTTGTATTGATCCGTTATTTAAAATCTGATAAAAAGGGATGCATCCAGTGAAAGCCTTCTTTTTTCTAGTTCTGGGTGAGCTACAAAATTTAATGAAAATATTTTGAGTTATTTTAATATTCTGCACAATTTCAAATCTCCTTTGCACAATTATAAATACAGTAGTGTACAGTGTGGTTTAGTATTGCATCCAGAACTTTATTTTACTATGGGGAAAAAAATGTATAGGACTACCTATAAAAAAATATAAAAAATGTAGAGAAACAAAACGGTTGATAGGTAGTGATAATTAGAGATGAGGTTTAAGTTGACATGTGACACACTTTATCTTACTCTTCTAGCTCAAAGGTGTCACCGTCATTTCATTGCCCTTTCTTTTTACTTCTTACAAATTCTATCATAACCAATGTGTTTTACTCGGGATTTAGGAAGCCGCCAAGTCCACTAAAATACTTGGTCAAAAACACCACTTTTCACCTCTATGTTTTTTTTTTTCTAGTGGTAGTTACCAGATAAAATTGAAAAGAGATGCGGGCAGCCTGCTCAATCCTTCCAAGCTTTGGTTTTACTATATCACTCTTTTCATATTTTCAATTGTCTTCCACTACCCTCACCATACCTATATAAGCCATGGTGTAATACCAGCATAGCCATCATTCATAGTTTCTCTTTTGAGTCTATGAAGAAGGCTCACACTTACATACTTCATTTCTATGAGTTTTTATCTCTGTGCCAGCAAGATTTTCATCAAACTATGGGATTCTCTTTACTTTGATGAGGCTCTTGCTGGTTTCCTATATCCCTTTTATATCATCAAGATAACAAGTAAAAATAAATAAATATAACACAAATTAATAGATTAATGTTCATATTTTTACTTATCATGAATATCTGACCCCTCTCTCCCTTTTAAAATACCACGAGTAACTTTCAAATCATGGAATTTTTAGGAAACTTTAGATCAAAAAATCAACATTTCCTTGAGGTTTCTATTATCCCGATTTTACTTTTAAACACAAGACATTGGGGGGGGGGGGGGGGGGGGGATGTTTCTGTTTACATTGTCTACATTATTAAATACAGAAAATAAAATGCACTATATAGTACAAACTAAACTACAATAAGTCTAGATGCAATACTAATTTGAGCGTACACACAATGATAAAAATCAGACTTAAAATCACATTGAGAGAGAAAAGTAAAATCACGGTTGCAGTACTAAGAACTGCAAGGTGGGCTCCACCACTTGTTGTAGTAACTCAGGGAGGCTGTACTCGGGCTGTGTGGCACGTGGCGATACACTCACACGCACAGCGTACTTGGACAACTCTCGGAGACTCAGTGGTGATACTAAAAACAAGAGAAATGTATTTAATTCATTGTTGTATAAAAAAGGGAATCTTCTTATTTTATTGATTTTCAATTCAATCTCTAGTAATCTCTTTCCTACTATTTTCTATTATCAATTTAATTTTTATTATCAAAAAAAAAAAATAATAATAATAATAATTATGATACATACATATCAATCACAAAATGGCATTTTTCTCATTTTCATATATGCTGTAGAATGACTAATAAAAAAAGCTTTGATAGCAAAAATATATTTGCCTTTTAATTTTTAGATTACCATTCTAACAAATAACAATACATAAAATAAATAAAAATATTTTTAGAATGTTAAATAGCAATGCCTGTTCACAAGGAGAAAAATAGCTCTGGAACACCATGGTAGAGAAAATTATTTCTAATCTAAGCAAAAAAATAAAAAATAATAATAATGCATAGAGCATTAATTAAGTGTATCTCATAGCGGCTCATTTCTCTTCCATGGCATTCCTGTTAGTCTAAACTGATTATTGCTATCCTCCCATTCTCCATTTTTTTCTAATCTATTAAATTTTTTTTTATCAAATCATTTTATCAATCATCGCAGTAATTTTTGCTTAATATTTATTAAGCTTAAAGCAAGCTTAAGGGTTTTTTTTCTGATGGCTTTTATCTTGTATCTCAAAATCTAAAAAGAAACTTCGAAACATTATGATGCCATTTGAAAGTTAATAGTATGTAACAGCTACCTCTGATAAAAAAAATTTAGAACTCATGACCATCAGATAAGAGAGAAAATAACTAATGAAATTGACATGGGCTCTAATAGGACTAAAATTTCAAAAAATTATAATTTAAAATCTAACATGGTGACCCCCCAAAATTTTTACATTTTTGAAGATACCTTATCATAATGTATCACTGTTAAAAAAAAAATCCTTCCTTTGCAATTTTTTAGTCAAATCAGGTAGTACCTGATTTCCCACATTAAATAATTAAAGGCTGAAAACAATCAGAAATATTGCACTGTATAATTTTTGTTTTCTACTCACCATGCTTATTAACAAAAGCAGTAGTAATATCTGGATTGATTTCTTGTAGTTTACGATGCACCAATGAGAACATTTCTGTACCATGAGGTATTCCTTGACGTTTCTCCAACCTCTCGTACCAAGTGACTAGATCTTGCTCTAACATATTAGAGTTAAATAGAAGAAGTGTTAGAGGTGGAGCCCACCAGTTGCTTACTAACGTATCAACAACTTCTACCCTGTTGTT
The DNA here is from genome assembly GCA_949318235.1 of Ecdyonurus torrentis. Classification (NCBI taxonomy): domain Eukaryota; kingdom Metazoa; phylum Arthropoda; class Insecta; order Ephemeroptera; family Heptageniidae; genus Ecdyonurus; species Ecdyonurus torrentis. Next base: position 21,586,553 of record OX439136.1, on the reverse strand, counting down.
TAGAAATGCTAATAGTAATGCATCAGGTAGACGATATTTATCTTTCAATAACTGAAGTTCTCTTTGATCAGGTTGATACTTTAGAGCACATGACTCAACATTAACTCCACGTTTTATGAATTCTTTAACAAGATTCATGACTCGAAAGTCACAATTTCGTGTTCCTCTAGGAATCGTTAGAAGTGCTGATAATGGTGTAACTTGTTTTGTTGGTGATCTAACAACTTGAAATCCAACTTCTAATAGTGAGCATATATACTCATCAATTGGATAGTTATCATGATACAACATTCCAGTAAATGCTAATATCCATCCTAATGGATCAAGTACTGTATTTTGGAATTGTAATGAAGCTGCGTGGCAATATATTGGTGATTCTGATACAAAACTGATGATTTCACCATGAGTTTCAATGATGTATTTTAATACTTTAAAATAACGCTTTTTATCAAATGCGTTACGACCAAGAACACCTGCTTTAACTGATGTTAATACGTTTTTAAGCATAATCGGTGATCGCATTTTAGGTAGATGTAATACATACTTGATAATATCAAACCATTGTTCGCTATTTGGTGCATATAGAGTTGCTGTACGACAGTAATTACCAATCAATACAGATACTATTTCTTTTTCTGTTGATGCATCTACGCCACAGTCTATTAATTTCTTGGCAGCAAGTGGATCATCAATAGACCATACGTTACACCATGCTGTACGTCCCTGTTTATCTACTGCGGATATGTCGGCCCCCATTTCTAGCAACTTGTCAATGATTTCTACTGTATTTCCGTATTGTAATAGTAATGTTGCTCCGTCCTCGTCTCTAGTATTCACGTCATAATTTGGACTGTCTTCAAGTAAGAATTCTATAAATTCATACGAAAGTTGCAATTTTCTTGATATATCAATGATATGAGAACCTTTTTCAATTTTAGCTCCATGTTTTAACATCAATTTTATCAAATCTAAATATTCAGAATTACATTGAATCATTATTTCATGTAATGGTGTCCATCCTCGTTCATTCAAGATATTAATTTCTGAATTATCTTTATCCAATAGGTATTGTGCAAATCTTAGTGATTTTACGTATGCGATTGCGTGTTTTCCGCCTTTGGTGCGTAGTTTTGCACCACGTTCTACTAACACCTCTACAGGTTTATCATAATCAACGGGTAGTTTTATTGAAAATCGTGCTTGAAGGCAGCATATAAGTGGTGTTAAACCATCTTTGTTTTCAGCATTTATTTCTGCACCACGATCTATTAGAAGTGGTAATGTTGACTCATATTGAACTACGCAATGTTGGAAATGTGCTCGCATCTTACACTTTAGACCTTCGAAATTTCGAGCTTCATTTTCTTGTGTTTCATATACTGTTTCAGGGTAAAGAGTCATTTCACAGAATTTTTTAGGAGACATATAGAAGCGAGCTCCAACAACTGTAAGCAATACAATAAGTTTATTCAGCAAGATTTTATTTATTGTTGTTCTGTGTATAAATAGGCCTATATATTTCTTTTTACAAAAAAAAAAAAAAAAAAAAAAAAAGTAAGAAAAAAATTATAGGCTATAAAAAAATAAATAAAAAAAAAAACTGAGATTTTTAATTTGTATGCTTTTGTAGTCATGAAGGTAAAATTTATATCACAAAACAATTGTTGAATATTTTTTAAATAGAGTTACATAGTTGCTACCCTTTCTTTAAGGGTTTAAATTTAAAATTAATTACCGTACATTTCTTTATTTCCCAATTTTTAAATTCAAACGACAGTAATTTTATTTCACTTTTAAAAGCTGATATTTTCCATTTGCTAGCACCTTTCAATAGATCTATCATATACGGTAATATAAAAATATTTTATATGCAAACATTGCTTGTTTTTAATTGAAAGAAAATAGAAAAAAATTACTCAGAAAAATACAGTATACAGTACCTATATAAAAAAAATGAATGTGAAAAAAAAAATATATATTTTATACCATGCAAATTTAGTGCTGTTATTATTACTTTTCCTCCTATAAAAAAAAAATACACTAAAAAGGAAACTTGCTGTAGGTAAGTTTTTGAAAGATTCAATATATTATCAGTATTATCACCATCATATGTGTACTTGAGTTACTGTACCATACATATTTTAGCATTATACTCACGATTATGTAATGGCGTCTCCCCATGACGATCTGGAATACTGAGAGTTTTCTTAGGGTAAGCCTGGACTAGGGCAGTGGTCATATCAATACCAAGTACTGGGTTCATAGTCGAGAGACATAGGGCAGTCTCACCATTGTTGTTTCTAATTGAGGCCAATTGTGAGTAGGTAGTGACTAAATACTTAGCCACTCCTACACTGGGGTTGTCAGCCCCGATCTTCAGACTGTGGACAATGCCTGCTTTTACTGCAAGCCTGAAACATTTCAATAATGCATGAAAATATTACCAATAGCTATTGTAATAGGGTGTGTGAGCACGACGTCATTCTTTGAACAAAAAAAGTTGTGTAATAGCCTAACAAACCTGAAAATCGTTGTTGATTTGTTCGGAGTCATTGATTTCTAATTTATTTTCCATTTACAAAATGGCACAAGCAGTCAATGACGTCAGAGCTCGCCTGGTCCACATGCGCGTAAAACAAGCGAGCTATGACGTCAATGACCGCTCGCGCCATTTTGTGAATGGAAAATAAATTAGAAATTAATGACTCCAGCCAAGTCAACGTTGATTTTCAGGTTTGTTAGGATATTACCAGTCATGGAGTCGATACTGAAATTTTCGATACCGATACGATACCGATATTCTTAAATTTTGCCGATACCGATACGATACTCGCAAAAAAAAAAATGCTCCGATACGATACCGATACGATACCGATACTTTCCGATATTTTTTCGATATTTCTGCTATATTTCATACTTTAATAGTGCACCATAAATTTCATTTTTTTTTTTTCATCTATGAGGTATAAATTTGTATCATTATAAATCCATGCATATTTATACCACATTTATTTATTTACTTATTTATTTATTTTATTATATTGTTCGTTTGTTAACCTAAAATGACTAAAATAAATTATAGTAGATTAAAAAAAAAATTATAATTGTTTATATGAAATTGATGGACGATTAGAATATTCTCTCTCTACTGTTTCCAAGCACTTTTATTAGTTATTTACGAATTAGCAGTTTCCTTATTTAGTATAAAAGTGATTTTTAAATATTTAATAAATTTAATTTTTTTCTCTTATTTTTTATTTTATAAAATAAACAAAGTATCATTCATAAGCTTTCGTATTTATTATAATTATTATTATTTTACCAACACCAATTAGCGTATAAAAAAGTCCAAAATTTCCCTCTAGTCGCAAAAATCCTTTGGTTTAATTTGTAAACCTTTTAAAAATTCTAACCTTGTAAAAATTTTGCTACATCTTTTGTAATTTCTAATGCATTGAATTAATGTAACGGTACAGAGATTTAAAATGTCAATCATTGATTATATTTTATTGTGATTTCTACCGGCTCTTTAGTCATTAGGAGAGATCATAGATAGTAATGTACGACCACACGACGGATTTCTCAGAAACTAGGCGACAGTCGCTCACTTTTTTTTTTTTTTTTTTTTTCATAAAAAGAAGAAAAAAGTTTAAAGTAGTTTGAACGAGGTTGTTAACAGCTGATTTTAAATTTATTTGAAGTTTGGCGCTCACTTGAATTTAATTTCATCATTAAAAACTTTGCTATAACCGAGTCTCGATCCGCTGACCCTCGTCGTGTAAAAGCAGCGCTCTACCAAACTGTGCTGTCAAGGCACTAAGAGATAATCCAGCAAATCATATATATATTGCTTTTTGTAACTATTTTCTAATCAAACACTTTTCTCGCTTCTCAGTGCATATATTAATTAATTATAATGAAGTTAATACATATTAAGTACATTACAAGAGTTTTATTAACGTTTATGAGCTCAATTGACGTTTATATCTCGTTTCTCCCGCGATCGCCATGATTCGGCGCCTCTAGCGGCCGATTTCCGAACTATTTAAAAATTACTGGTTAACAAAAAAATTCTCCTTTTCAGTTCTTTTAGTCACAAAGTTCTCAGTGCGTTTCGAACCAAATTTAGTTTAATGCTTTTAAAAGTTTCTTTGTTTATCAAAGAGCTGATTTATCTGTTTTTGAGTCCATTTAAATTAGGCTGACCATCCGTCCCGGATTAGCCGGGACAGTCCCGGTTTCAACACTAAAGTCCCGGCAAGATTTTGCAAAAATCGTCAATGTCCCGGTTTTATATTTTGCAGGAATTTTAATAAAAAGTATACAATTAAAAGCTCGCGGAGAAAAAAAAAATATAAAAAATATAAAAAAAAAACGTCAAAAGATAGCCGATGCATTTATGTAATATTTTTCGTAGCATATTAAAATTATACACCATAGTTACGCCAAATTTTTATTTATTTATTAAATTTTTTTTTTGAGAGTGGGTGTTTCGGCTCAAATAGGACGTACACATCACATACCATACGTTACGTCGGTTACGTATGTTATTTGTGATATAACTATTATTATGAAAAAATTGTTTCATAATTTGTTTTTTATTATTATTATTTTTTTTTTTTTTTGCAGGGAAAAGGTTAAAAATAGACGACAGAAAGCATTGAAAAAAATCCATGTGCTTTTAAATAAACTCTTGCAAAAAGACACAAAACTGATGAAATTTCGGAGGCCACGCCCCCTTTTCTGAAAATTTTTCGCCTCCGGCGGGGACCACCGGCCGCGCTTCGCGCGGGCCTCTTATTGGTCTCTTCTGTGCATTGCTCTGCAGTGTCCCGGGTTGCACACTTTAAATTATGGTCAGCCTAATTTAAATACACTTTCGCAGAAATATGAATGATCTACTGTGGAAGGATCCTGGCTTTTTCAGCCATTAACCAATGTTGTATGAGGAAAATGCTCGACTTTGCGGCTATTTTTTTATTTGCGTTTCGAACTAAATGTATTTTTTATTACATCAATAGGAGCATAGAGAAATAAGGAATTTATAGGTAGCACTAAAACGGCGTTTAAATAATATCAAAACTCGTTCAAACTACTTTAAACGCCGTTCTTTTTTTTTTTTTTTTTTATTGTACCGTATGTAAAATAGAAAAGGTGCACGTCGCCCTGCCCTGTTGTTATAGCAAAATGACAAATATAGGAGTGAATTTTACTGTCCAGGTACGAAAGATAGATAATGACTTGTGGAATGTTCTCGTTGCTTTTTGAGTTAAGTTTTTTTTTTTTTTTTTTTTTTTTTTTTTATTATTATTTTTTTTTTTTTGGTACATATTTATTACTTTTATTTTATGAGAAGCAAAAGTCTCAAAGTATCGAAAAAAAGTATCGAAATTCGACGATATTTTGCTGATATCGGTGACCGATACCGATATTCGATACTAAGTTTAAAAAAGGCCCCGATACGATACCGATACGATAAAAGTATCGGTATAGTATCGGATATCGTATCGCAGTCGATACCGATACCCCATGACTGGATATTACACAACTTTTTTGTTCAAGGTGTTCTACGCCTTTATTGCTTTTAATGCTCTTCTTGAGCAATAAATAACATTGCTCAGTATAGGACAAGCATAGTTTTTGGCTGTTTTGTTTGGAAAATTAGCTATTTTTTTGTTATTATTATTATTCTTGCATACTTGAAAAACTAAATCAACCTGTTAATAGCATCAGTGCTCTCAAAAATATTACGAAATATTTTTAAACTGGCAAAATTAGTTGTTTTCCCATAGTGGCCTATGTTATTTAGTGCTCACTTATGGCATCGACTTTAACATGACTGAAACCACCCTATATGCTGACAAAATCTGTATTTTCTAGCATACAAACTAAACACTCTTCTGTGATGTGCTCAAGTAAGTTTCTTTTTTGATTTATAATGTCATTACAATGATGAAAACTCTCAATTATATAAACATTTCATATCTAAGCGCTGTGCCACGCGAGACCTCTACCTCGCTATACAACTTCTACTGTGGTCTTTCTATCCTTGGTATTTCTATCCTTGGTATTTCTATCCCTTTCTTTAATATACATCCTAACAGCGTTTTTTTCTTTAAATTGAATTCTTTGCTCTTTTTTTTTTTTTTTTTTTTTTTTTCCTGTTGATTCCCTAGAATTTTTGCAGCAATGACAGTACATATTTTAATTATTGTGTAAAGTTCTACTTTTAGGAATAATGATTCTTTTCCCATTACAGTATTAGCCACTAAAACTTGTATAATACACGAGTTTGTGGTTTGTGGTCACTTCAAGCAGTATAATTTGATTTCTTGATTTTACTATTTTATTTACATTGCACTACCCTCCATCATTTTCTTCTCCTGCTGAATTATTGTCATCAGTTGTTGTGTTTTTAAATCCATTTTAGCACCATAAATAGTGTATAGGACTCTAAGAATAGAGTCCAAATAATCACTAAAAGTTATGCTGTTTTTCTTCTAAAGAGGGAAATTTAAATCGTGTGGGTCTAAAGAATCAGCCGAGAGTCCGAAGATATGTAAGTAAGTATTGGATTGTGATAATATATTAGCATACCATTCAAATACTGCAACTGTTTTTCTTATAAGAATAACATTATATAGCAAATTATAGAGTTTAAATTAATGCTGATAGAATATGCTTGTTATTTTATAACATACCCGGTAATATATTTAAAAATTTAAGTTTCATAGAAAAATTGTTTAATTATTAAACTATAAAAGGGGAAAAGCACTAATATATTTTATAGTCACCCACAATACAATATGTACCATTGTACCCACGTCCCACGTTCGACCCACGTCTTTATATGTATATGGTACATACATACTGCGTGGGTGGGAGGTAGGGGGGGTTTGCCCAAAATGAACTAACCCTTATGCATATCAAGATAAAACACATTTTAAACGTTTTCTCAGGCCCAATAAAGTATAAATAACATTAAATAATCTAATTAAGTTACTTAAACGCTTGTTTAAGCTTCGAAAAAGATTATACTTTGAAGAAAAAACACAAACAACAAAATATGACAGATCATTAAAATGCGGGGGCGGAGCGAGTAAAACGTCAGCCATGACAATTTTCAACACTTACCGATGTAAAATTGTATCACCATTTTCATCTTTAACCATTAAATTTTCAATAGATAGTTGTTTAATATCTTCAAATCGTTCTTGATCGAGTAGACGAAAAATTTTATCCGAAGACATAATTTTGCTTGTTGAAGGACCATCCTCCTAAAAGTAAAAAAAAAAAAAAAAAAAACATTTTATTGTGGTAAAATGACACTGATTTCACTTAATAAATATACAAATGTACTCAATATTATATTAACTTACATTTCCATCTGAAGAATCGTCATTATCACTCATTTTCGCTTCAAATCAATCAATTTTGTTTCGTATATTCAACAGTGGTTTCTTTTTGTTTACAAAAATTCTTTAATCAAGAAAAAATAATTACGTGTACAGTGCTGCCATCTATACTATATTTTGAACTAAATAATGCGCAGCTCGAAAATAATTTCTAGAATCTAGCAGTTTCCAAAACAGGTAAAAAGTTGTCACAAAAAAAAAAAAAAAAAAAAAAAAAAAAAGGAAAAAAATCAGACCTATGATATTTTTAGTATAATTAATTAAAATTACATCAGGCGCACCTCTCTCAATTTTTTTTTAATTAACTCTGTTAATCTGATGTTTAATTTATTGACAAAATAAAATTAATTAAATAATAATATACAAAAAGAAAAAATATATGAAGGAAAATAATTAAACATACATAATACGTACTTTTTTATTTTTATTTTATTTGGATGATACATTTTTTAGTAATACACAAAAATAAAATGTTGCAAACAAAATATTACAATGCAATTTTTTTTAAAACAAAGAATTTGTTTTGGACGGTTCCAAATTCCAATTATATATACGTTCGCCGACTGTTATTAATTTTTAGTTTATAATTTCTAATTTTATTTAAAAAAAAAAATCGCATATATATGCGTAAATTTTAAGTTTAAGTTCATATCTTGATTTGTCTATAAAGTATAGTATTATATAGCTTTCCAAAATAAGTACTTTTTTTTTTTTTTTTTTTTACATTTTGAGGAAAAGAATTGAAACAAAATTTTATAAAGCTATAGGACTTAATTATAATTATTATAAATAAATGGAACAAAATTTAAGGATAATTATACTGTATGCTATATATTATGAAATATTTTATTCATTATTCAATAAAGAATTTTAAATTCTCTACTGCATATTATATAGTAAAAATATTACAATGCAATATACATATATGGTTTCTATATATAATTATAAAGAAAAAATATATAAACACAGAAATATTTAGACTTACACTGTGTATATATATAATACAGATAAAATTTATATAATGATTTTAATTTTTTTTTTTAAGAATAAATATAATTTTCTTTTATATATGTATGTATATGATTAAGATTCTTAAATAGTTATTTTTAATAGGCCTATTTTATTTAGTTTTTTTTTTTCTGAGGCTTTGAAATAGACCTCATTTTTCAATATAATCCTAAGAAATGCACTATATTTTAAAATTGAAAATGCAGGTGATTTGAAATAATAAATTAATTTACCATTATATTTTAAACGTTACAAAAATGAAGATAAAATAGGGGGAAAAAGTGCACAATGTAATTTTTTTTTGGCAACAATTAAGGGTATAATAGAACCCAGAGAAAAGGAATAAGTGGACAAAAATCAAAACAAAATTTTATTTTAGGGTTATGACAAAAAATAATAATAATTAATATTAAATTGACGATTAAAAGATCAGATATAGCTTGTTTGGTAGAGTACTATGCATTCTTTAAAATGTAAAATTTGATTTTAAATATTTGCCCCCGAAGTAATGGATTTCAGATTTAAATTTGTTACTGCACGTATATTTAATTTAAAATTTTCATAAAAAAAAAAAATAATAAATAAATAAATAAAAACAATAAAAAAAAATAATTTTGCATTTTTTTATATAATTAATATAATAATTATAATTATACTCTACCAAAAAAATACGTAGCACAAAAATGGTAACAAAATGAAATTTAGGCAATTTTTCTGAGTTATAGAGTATTTCAACACATAAGAACTTTTTTTGTTTTGTTATTATTTTTATTTTTCTAATTTGGCTTTGAGATTGATGTAATATTCTATAACTCCATTTTTCTTCTCCAGATTTGAATCATGATATTTTTTTTTCTTAGATTTTAAAGGCTTGTCTCATCATCAAATCGAAGTATCCATCATTGTCAATAGAAGCGCTGATTCCACAATAGTAATTGGTGAACTCTTCCTCGGTAACCTAGCAACATAATAATAAACATTCTTTTAGTTTTTGGTTGCATAGCAACAGTCTAAACAATCTTAATAATGTATAATTCTCTTCTTATGCATGTCTATAATGATAATTTGTGCAATGCCCCTTACTTAAAAGTAATAGGCAATCCGCATTACACCAATGCTAAAAAAGTTGTATAACTTACAGGGGTTTTACAAAAATTAAGCTAAAGGCTAAAGTAGTGGTAAAAAAAGGAATATGAATTATAAAAAAGTGGGAATAGTACAATAATAATATTAATAATAAATAAATCTCCAATTAACAAAAAATGCTCACAACAAACTATAAAATCTGATTTTCTTTGGAAAATTGAGACTATATATATCTCTCTCTCTCTCTTTGTAAATTGAAACACATTCACATATTCATTTATTTGTTGTAACTTTGCACAGCAAATTGTTAAATAACATTGTTTTAAATGGGTATAATTATTTTGCTGCGTACAGTTACAGCAAAAAAAATAACTAATATGCGGATGCACCTCCTTTGTACTACAGTTAATCTAACAATGTCAAATTTTCAAATGAAATACAGAGTTCCTAAACTTAAGTTTAGAAACTGTAATGCAAATACGCGTATCATATCATTAATTTATTGTCTTAGTGGAGAAAAAAAAAAGTGGCCTTTTTATTATTATTTGTAAAATCTGCTCCTAAATCATTTTAATAATCTATTGCTAAAAAAAAAAAAATTATAAATAAATCTATGTATTAGTTGTTTCAGTTATCAATTATTTTAAATAATGGTTCAAATAAAAGAGCATCGAGTGCCTTTTCCTCAATTACTACCATAACGATAAATTTACCTTTCCATCCACCATTCCTCCATGCTCAAAGTTTGCTAGAAACTTTTTCAAAATCTGCTCCTCAGTTTCTTCGCCACTTAAGTACTTAGGGTTGCTCTTGACGCTATAAACCCCACGTAAATCCTCCAAGCTTATCACCAGGTCACCAGAGCGGTCCAGCTTGGTGAACGCTTCTTTAATTAAACGTAGACGTAGTGCAGACATTGGAGGCTGAAATATTAATATTTATTTAAACATTGCATAAAGAGAGAGTAAAAAAAAAAAAAAAAAAAAAAAAAAAAAAGCTCATTAAAATATCCTTTGTGTTGCACTTTTTAATAATAAGTAATTAAGTTAAGTATATTTAAAAAAAAAAAACTATAATTATTTTTTAATGATATTTTAGAGCATGTAGAATCAGAATAGCACAAAAAGCACACAACATTACATGTTTTTATTATTATTATTAATTTATTTTACTATAAAACTCTTCAACATCTCCAAAAAATAATGCACATGTAAATACGTTTGCTTTGTATACAATAGATAAATAGTAAATGATTACCGTATTATAAGTAAATTAATAAATAACTTCTTTTGAACACTGAAAAATAAAACGTAAATTATGCTGTATTTATTTCCCTATAGCATAAATGCCATAAATAATACTAAATTACAACAGCACTATTAATTATGCTGCACAATATAATGTTTTTGCTATTTTGTAAAATAGAATTTTTGAATCATTAGACTGTATTGAAGAATTTATGTTGAAAATAAGCTGGCATAATAATTACGTATTCATTTTTGTTCGTGTAAAAGACTAACCCTGAGAGCCACTAGGAACTCATCCATGTTGATTCCTCCACTACCGTCCTTATCAACTGAATTAAAGATGTCTTTCAATTCATCATCGTTCAAATTCAGTCCACACTCTTGAACGCCCTTTGAGAACTCTTCCAAATTTAGAGCTCGGCTACCATCGTCGTCCATGCGTCGGAACACTCTGTACATATAAAATAATAATAATTAATGTTTTTATTAAGGCATTGTGAGGGCTTGACAGCACCTTATGACTTATGACCATAATATTACATGAAAACAAAATATAAGCAATAAATAGTTACATCAAAGATACAAGAATTCAGGAATGATTAACATTAGACATAAAGTATAAAGATGTTGTTTGCTTTTTTTCAGTATTTTTGGAACATTATACATAATACATATTATATGTAAAACATGTGACATGAAAACATATATAGATGAATTTCTAATGTGTAAAAATTTAATTAATTATAACTATAATTTCTTTATTCTATATCTATATTTTTAAATTTAGATCTTGTGTATTTTTAATGCATTGTGTGTACATATTTAACTGCAGTTTGGGGTATAATAAATATAGAAAAATTTATTTATTGGATTTCTTTAGGACAACGTAAAAGTGGGCTACATATTGTGAAACAGGCCTATCTCATCCCTGTATTTTTTAATTTTTTTTATTTTTATTATTATTATTTTTTTAGAAAAGTGATCACGTGATCAGTGATCATTATACTAATTTGTTAATTAAATATTTTCCTTCTTATTCAATACTCCAGTTTTTTTTTTTTTTTTTTTTTGGTCACTTATTTAAAATTATTAAAAAAAAAAAAAGTATAAGCAGTCAACTCGTACTTAAAGTTTAGTTATTTATATACACACATATGTGTACAGTACATAATGTGATACTATAGTTAATTAATTTTCCAACGAAAACAAAAAAGGAGGGTGCAACCTTATGACTCTTCTATACACGACAACAACTCTCATATTGTGCTGTTTCACCAGCATATAGCATGTTCACTTAAACTTAATTAAATATTAATGAAAAAAGTAATTAAATTGTATACTATTACATAAAAAAAAATATCTTCCTATTCCCTTACCAAGCATTACCCTTGACCTTCCCTGGCTCACTGCAGCCTATTTTTTTTTACAAGCACGTAAAAAAAAAGCGTATTATAATTTATGCTACATTGAATAATTCCTATATTGTAGAGCACAAACGTTTTTTTTTTTTTTTTTTTTTTTTTTTTTTTTTGTAACTAATAAAATAAGTATAATTATGCTGAATATCTTTACTATTATGGTATTTAGTATGAGGAGCAGTATAGTCACTATATACAATATATAGCATAAATTATGATATTTATAAATTTTGCTACATTAGGCTAGAAAAATTATTACTTTTTTTTCCTGTGTGTCAGCCAAACTACGTCCTAATCAATCATACTTAAATTTTTTTTTTTTTTTTTTTTTTTGCTATAGCCTAACTATAATTCCTAATTTTTTGCTCAGTCATATCCATCTGCCATAAGACCTGATATCCACGTTGAATTCCCTAACTCACTACTGCATATTTTTAAAAAAATTGTTATACCCTAGGCTGCCTAATAATTTTTAAATGTTGTTATACCCTATAGGTCCTGTCCTAATTATTATTAAAAAATATTATTATATCTCTCCTGCCAAGACCTAATATTGACAATAACTTCTCTAAACTTACTACTGCCTAATAATTTTTATATGTTATACCCTCTATAGGTCCTAATTATTATTATATCTCACCTGCCAAGACCTAATATTCCCGTGGCTCCCCTGGCAAGACACTGCAGCCTAAGTTTCTCCATAGGGTCTGTGGTGTTAACAAGTTGTCTCTTTGACTTGTTCATCATCTCCTCCTCTTGTCTCGTTCCCGTACTCATTGGTCTGTGGTTCATTCTGAAACATAACAAAATATCATTCTTTTACATCGATGCTATAAGGATCAAACAAGTTCTATAATATGTTAAAAATATTGGGGGGAGGGGGAACACCATACAAAATGTGTTATTACGAGTAAATTGAAATTTTAAGCGCTTTTGAGGACCCATAATAATATTATGCATGCATAATATAATATGCTAACTTCAATATTTTTTTTTTATTCTTATCGCAGGGTCCATTGAATTGCATGAAACCGTAGTAAATCATTTATATATAAACTATATAAAGGTATATTATATAGTTGTTGTAAAAAGCTTTGAAAATAATAATACTATATGCATGTATACAACAACTCAATAATGCCTTTTGAATTTTTGAGAAACACTCCTTTTAAGTAAAACACCGCTCCGCTTCATTAATTGAAAAATAATGTTTAAAAGTTAAATAACTAAATCTTTAAAATAAAGTTTTTTCCCCCTTGTACATTATTTTCTTTAATATTTTTCTCAAACTTCTGAGATCTCATAAAGATTTTCAAACTAAATAATTTATATTTTCAACTATATACGCAGTATATTACGCTTACATTAATGAATTTTTTTACAATTTTATTTATATTGTAGTTCTCTTTTTATTAATATATTTGTTCAAAAAATACGCGTGATAAATTTATTATGTACTTGAAAGCGTATGCAATTAAATTGGAACTTACAAGTTAGTGCATTATGGTCAATAAAATAGCATTAAATCAATTATCATAATCAAAGGCTGTTAAAGCAATTTGCAAACATAGGTATTATTACAAAACATATTTATTTTATTTTTTATTTTTTTTTATCTCCTAATAAATACGTTCACCTTATTAAAACATTTCTATATCACAGTTACCATGACTAAATTTTCTCAATTCAGTTCTCATTTAAAACTCAAAGTTTAAAGTTTATTAATATTGAACCTAACTAATAAGTTGATTCGTGTTGATGCACTGCAAATGCAGATTAATTAAAATATAATTATTATTTTAAATTAACTTAAAAAATTGTATTATATTATTTATATATGAAAAAAAAAGATTATAATACCGTAATATAAATAAATAAAATTATTAATATAATACTAATAATATGTATTTAAAATTAATAAAAACTTACCACTGTATGACAAATTTAAAAATAGACGTTACTTGTTCAGAATCTACTCGCAATATGACTAAGCACCTCGATATATAAATATATATTTACCCCCTATATCATTAGCCTGGTTATACATATAATGTTATTTACCCTCCCCACCCACCCCCTCTCTCGTATCAGTCACGCAAGGATGAGAGTTAGAGCAAGGGTCGTGACCAAACAAACACCCTGGCACGCGATTATTTTATACATACATACTCTGTCATATACAATACTTTGAGACTATGAAAATTGATATCGTATATAAAAATATATTGACAATAAGATAAGTTTATTATTATTTATTTGTCTAATACTATAGCAAATGTTCAAATACATAGGATGTATGCACATGACGTAAATACTGAATGCGCTTCAATGCCATACTAAAGCAATGAATAACAGCATACTTAACAAGCGTGGTTCATGATCATGACTATTTTCTATGGAAAATTAGTTGTTGTTTTTATGTATATTTATTATTTTTCTCTCATACTTCTGTGACCTGGCAAAAATTGGAAGCAGGGTAAAAATGTTTTTGGCCATTTGGCCATTAGTAAAATTAATTATGATGGTATAACTAAAAAAATAAGTACAATAAAAGTCTGAATATTTGTAGCATATGGCTTGTTGTGTGGTGATATAAAAATTAATCTTCTTACTTATTAATCTTATTATTCATACTCTGCATCAGTTTTTATTTTAATTGTTATTTTATATTTTTGAAATAAAATATCACTTATTTCCATGTGATCCAAATTTTTTAGATAGAACAATCGCATGTTTCGATTTATTAGTTACTATATTGTATAGAATCCATTATACAGTATATAATTTATTATTATGTACCTATACACTAATTGCAAATGTACAATCAAAGAAGCACCTTCTTAAAAGTCATATAGTGTTGTTCGTAAACCCTGTTTTCTTGCACCAAAAAATGCGCATTCCATTTGATTAACCATAGCCGATCGACTATTTAGTAGCAGTTAACAGGGTTTACAATCAGCTTTAATGTCAAATTGGTAAACCAATTGCAAGAAATTTGAAAATTTTATCACATTTAAAATTTAACGTTTATAATTTATAAAATATTGTAACTTTATTTAAATTTATATGCTTTTTTTTATAACTTTTACATTATTACAAAAATATATATATTATACATTTAATATTTTTTTTAAAAATTTAAGTTAAAATAATATATTTAATCAAATACATTTAGTAAAATAAAAAAAAATTATAATATTTTATTTACAATAACAATAATTATACTATATACAATTAAGTGAATTTAATATATTTATTCTTATTGAAATATCATTTTTTTTTATACATAATTTTTATTTTGAGCTGCCATATTTAAGTAATATTTTCCCGAAATTTTCATAGAACACCTACAAAATTGTCACTATATATACGTAAAAAAAATTCATTAGCTTGTCTAGTACTAATGTAATCCAGGCGCCTGCACCCCTATTGGCAAGAGCAGCTTAGGCGCCAAATCTCGAGATATTGCCGCAATTTGTGAGCTCAAGGATTAAAGTAGAGAGCACGTCTTTCAACTTTAAGAATGTACATCTATATTTCATATGAATCTTCATAAAATGAAGATTCATAAATATGAGTTATCATATATGGTAGAAATGCGCTTATTTGAAATTGATGTATATTCAAAAGCTTAAGTACGAATTCTCGTTTTCTATAGATATATAAATTACACATTTTGTACACAAATAAAGATTTTGTGAGTAAAGTTATTATTTCTGCAGCTCATGTTAGTAATATGGATGGCAATCTTAATAATTTAAACATGAAAAATGATAAAACGCTGAAGATAAAATTTTTATTTTTAACTTTTTTACCCTTGTTTTTTTTTTTTTTTTTTTTGCATGTATTTCTTTATTTTGAATTTTATTTTATTTGCCAGTCAATCGGGCAGTTTCCCAACTGCATTTATTCACCCCTAATTTACCAAAACCCTCTCTCTGTGTTTGTGCAGGTTCATCCAAAATGGGTCGGGCTTTTACTTTCCATTCTAATAACTATTTAGATATTTACTATTTATTTTGTTTATTTCTTCACCATGTAATAGTTATTGAAACTTAAATCATGGTATTTATATATTAGTTTGACTATGCTTCTTACCATGATAAAAGTTTCAAAAACAAATAATAATAATAACTAAATAAAAATGCGCTTCAAAAGGTTATCGAGTATGCATAGTATCCAATATCCAACATTTTTTTCTTCATCATTCATCAATCAATACAATATATAGTTTTCTCAATAATCGTAAAAAAAAAAAAAAAAAAAAAAAAAAAAATGGCTTTCCCCATCACCGTAATGTTAAACTAGGGGTCTCACTCAATTTCTTGTGCACCTCTGATGAGTGCTACATCACCACTGATAAGAAATATTGTGAATTTTATATTGCGACTCAATGTACAATTACTTTTACTATATATAACAAAATCAAATAATTAAACAATTTCATAAATAGTAATATTCTATAGAGTATAGAGTTTTAATTTTTAGTTACAAAACCATTGGTCCTAGCAGCATATAAGAAATAAAAGTTAAATTAAGCAAATTATATTCAGTAGTTTTATTTCCTACATGGTGCGCAAGAATGTGCGACTCTATAGCTCTAGCTAATTTGCATATTGATTCACGTGTCCAACATCTGATAACACCATAGAGAGCTATACAGTATACCGCAGTTCAACAACTTCAGTATAACCCAGCACTGCAAAATATTTCACATAAACATATAGGGTGTATGTGCAATGACGTCATACTGAATATAGGGTATATGCATTCATGTTAAAGTCGATGCCATGTTGGATCACTCAATAACATTAGTGGCATAGGAAAATAACTCATTTTGCCAGTGTAAAAACACACTGCAATATTTTTTTAAAGCATTGATGCTGAATATGTTGAATTAGTTTTATCACAAGTATGAGAGAAAAATAACAATAACAAAAAATTAACCGATTTCCCAAAGAGAATTGGCTTAAACAAAATTTGTCCTATACTCAGCAATGTTATTCACTACTCCAGTATGGCCTCCAAGCGCATTAAGTATGACGTTGTGCGGATACACCCTGTACGCTTCGACGCCATTGATCAGCATAGAACAAAAATGTGTTTATTTGGCTATTTTCTTTGAGAAATGGGGTAGTTTTATACTGTTATTATTTTTCTCGCATACTTGAAAACCTCTAATTTAAACCATTAATATAATTATTATAAATGCTTCTTAAAAATGTTACCGAGTATTTTTATGACAAAAATGTGTTAGTTATACCATACTGGCCCATGTTATTTAGTGCTCACATATGGCGTCGACTTTCATATGAATGCAACCACACAGTTTAACGTTTTCCCCTTGTCCCCTTGATACCCTTCTTCCTTTGAGAAAATAAATCAAACTTAAAAATTTATAGTTGGTATTTCATACTATATGGCATTAATATAAGTTTACAAATTAAGGGTGTTAAAAATGAAAATGATATTCTTTCCAGATTTCATGTTAACATAACTATTAACTCAATATCCTCATAGAAATATTTATTTGAATAAATGTTTAATTTAAAATCATTTTTAATAATTGTGTTTAAATTTTATTTTGTATATTTAAAAAAATATATAATTTAAATATTTTTACTTGATAATAATATAAAAATTTAGTTATTAAATTTTTTTTTTAAATCAAAATTAAAATGAGAAATTAAAATTATGTTATACATTAATAAAAGAACAATCTATTAAGTTGATACGTAGTGCTATTTTTTTTTTTAATGTGCAATTTACTGTACAAAAAACATAAAACGCTTTTTACGTATCATTGAATAAAGCGTCCTATTGTTCATTTTATATTATAATTCTGTATGTATTAAGGTGGTATTGAGTGAGTTTCGATATAAGCTTGCACTTCGAAACCATACTCGCGTAGACGTAACATTATAACCAGTATACTATTTCTTTTTCTTTTTTTCTTTTTTTTTAATAATAAATAATAATTATACAAAAATAAAAATATAGCACCTGACCTAGTGTGGTAGGTTAAAATGAACTGATGAAATTCTAACAAAATAGTACCTAATAGCAGTGGCGTAGCCATGATTTTGCAATGGGAGGGGTCCAGCCTTTTCCCATGCTTTTTCAGACCTGACGGGGGAGGGGGCCGTGAGATCCAGACCCTAAAACCCTACCCCCCTGAATACGCCCCTGTCTATTAGAAACACTTTTCTTTTTCTATCAAAAAGACTAAAATTGATGGTTGCAGTTTGTACTATATGCTGGGTAATGTACAGTATACATATTTGCTCAAGCATATGGCGCTATAATAGCGAGCAATATCGCGATCCACCTCATACATCACAAAATAGCAAGAATGGAATATTAATTTTTTTTTTCATAAAAAAATTACTATAGTATACATAATGGTAGGTAGGTACATAAATCCTGAAAATTGCAATAGGTAAAAACATTATCCTGGAACCTGGAACAATAAAAATGTATCTCACCCAGATTAGGTGACATTGTATGTAGTATAGTTATATATTAATATTCCAAGATTATTGTGTACTTATAAGGAATTGCAATTTATAGATATTTTTCTTTTTAGGATCAAATATTGACTTATTTACAAAAATAAATATAAAAATAAATTTATTATTGAAAGAGTACATTTTGAACTGCAGTCAAGCTGACAGCCTCAAGTTACAGAGCAAGGATGCAATCAACGGTAATTTGGACAACTCCCCATGGGTGCGGCTAAATTTGTCAGCAATCTCCGTGATTTTACTAGGCTTACGCCCAGGATGCAACTCAGCGCAGAATAAATTTGAATTTCTCAAGACAAACATCTCCATGACTATTATATAAAGAGTGGCTTTTAGTGATTTATTTGGTTCACGTACAGAAATATTATATTTTAAGGTTGAATATAGGGTAATGCAGTAATTTAATAAAATGTTGTAAAAATAATAATAATAATAAAAAATTAAAAAAAAAAAAAAACTCAGTCAGTGACAGTCAAAAGAAACAGCTCTATAAATAATACATAAAAATACGAGAGGGTGGGGGTGTTGACATAAAAAACTATAATTACAAATTTATGAATTTAAGCTAATTAGGCCGCTTGTTAATTTCAAAATTTTCCCCTCCCTTATCTGATAGCTATTGTTCTGAAATTTTTATCATTTTAGATTTTTTGTTAACTACTTCCATTTGTATTAGCTGTACGATAAAAATTATAAAAATGTCGGGACCACCTTGTTAAATTCAAATATGACCCTTTTAATGACAATCCTTAATTTGTTGTTTAGGTATTTTATTAAACACTTGTATATACTCGTTTCCAATTTTAGTTCAACTTAAAAATAAATATTAATTACAACAAAAAATGGAAATATAATGAAATTAGGCCATATTTTTTAGAATATAAGTATAACATACCTGAATACTCTGTATTGGTTTATTTTGTTCAATACAAATTGTAGTTTTTTTCCGGCCCATTTACTATTTTGTTTTATATAATTTTTATTGTGAAACTATACTGTATAATAAAACCATTAAATTTTATTAAGTGTACTCTCCAAATTCTATGATAAAACTAAAAAATTATGCAAATTAAAAAAAAAAAACATAAAAAAAATTAAAAAATTAAAAATAACACTTATATTATAAAAATTAATATTAAACACTTAATTTTATTTTTATTATTATTTTAATATATATTTATATTTTAAACTTAAAGTGTAAGTAAAAACAGTCACTATCTTAATAGTTAATCAATTATTATTAGTAGATTTAGCAGACATAAGCTCATTGATAATGTAAATATTACAGAAAGAGAATAATTATGTAGAATATTAAATAATATGATCATACTATTTGACTGCTAGTTATTATTACGTAGAACGTATTGGGAAGTTTTATTTTATTTAATTGACAAAGTTAGAGAATTTACTATTACCACAAGTCAATTGGAATTAAAAAATTAAAAAAACAGGGTAACATTTAAAAACTTGAATTCTCTGCGACAATCATAAGTTTTATACTTGTAAATCAAAACTTAAAAATTTAAATAACCAATAAAAACAATATAATATACATTTTTTCTAATATTTATATTTATTACAAATTTAAATATTTATGTGACGCCTCTTCATATTAACATTAAAAATAAATTTATATAATGCTAATAATGAATCAATTAATTTTTTTTTTTTTTTTTTAATCTTGATAACTTATTACTTTCAATTATTGCATATTTTACTTGTCAAGTTTGCTATTTGCATTGAAATATTCTTTGACATATTAATCATATTATTATACATATTCTTAATATTATTAGAAAAAAAATACTATGGAGGGGAAAAAAATGTGAATAGCAGATACACATTCATGTCTTGTATTTAAAAAAGAAACGCGAACCATGGTGAAACTAGGTTTACGAGGCACCATTACATCGATAAAACGTCTTATTTTGCCACAGCATTTTTATCCCTACTATTATGGTCGATATTACGCCACCCCACGGGGAGGAAGAGGGGAGTGTCGGAAAGGGAGACAGTTGGGGCTCGTGACCTATTGACCTCTGCGAACCAGCTGTTTCTGTTTCACATACTGAAAAATTTAGCAACGTTTGAATTTATTGTATATTTTATCTTTACGTTTCTTAGAATTCAAAAGACAATATATTTTATTTCTTTATTATTATATATTTAATCATAATAAAAAAAAAATGTTATTTTTCTTATATAAGCTCACACGGTGAAATAATTTTAATGTTCAATCATTTGATTGACTAATATTATGAAAACCATTAAATTTATAAGTCATAAAATTTATTGCATAGTTCAAATACTGCTTCTTTTCAACTCATTGCTTTTGGGAACAAAATTATATTGATTTTTTTTTTTAAATAATGTATTTTTTATTTTATTATTAAATCTCTTTGACTTTTAATATAAATGTTTTATAATATTAATTTTTTTAAGTTATATTTTAATTCAATATATTATCAAAAATGATGCTAAGAAAAAAAAATCACTCACATATTAATGAATGCCGCTTCTTATTAGTATAAATTATAAAGCAACAGCTAAAGGTAAGAAGGTACGTAATAATAGATTAGCCTAATCTACTACAGGTGTTCACTGTTAATTTTCTTTCTATGATGCATTTTCTGCATGCGATAATGAACCCTCATTGCACCATGCGCCCGCATGATTATAGAATTTATTTTTGTAAAGAAAATGATATAAAAATATGCCTCCATAGATCGCTGCATGCTACTTGTTATGTGATAGTGATAAAATAAAACCAGGAAATATTCCAAAATAATATTAATAAAAAAACATGTGCATGTCTTGGTAATGGAGCTTATCGGTTTAGCAAGCGGGGAGACGCGGGGAAAGCTATAAGGGTCCCTTAATTTAGCATTACGCTTATGGGATACAACACGTTTTTCGCGATTTTTGAGAAAACTACTCCTCCGATTTCGGAGAAATTGAAATGAGAAATACTAGATACACTTCAACGTGTTTTAAGCGATAGAAAATTTTAAACCGATAACAATGTTTTCATATCTTTTTCTTTCCCGGCGATCTGAGACAAATTCGTCTAGTTATGTTTTGAAATGTGAATCAAGTTGGAATCGACAAAAATCTACGAACACATCGAAACTGGCTGTTTTGAGTAGATTATATATTACTCATCTTGTAATAATATAATGCAATAATTGAATTCTTGACGAAAGAAAAATAAATAATTAAAAATATTATTTAGTTTTGTGATTTTAATAAAGATTGATTTAATTAACTAATACGTTCCATTCTTCCTTTAATTTTGATAAAATATTTAAAATTTTGACATTAACCGTTAATTCACTCATTAAGAAAGTAAAATGTGTTTCTTGTAGCGAGACAATCACCTGACCATATCGAAATAACTTACGTGTAGATTTTAATCGTTCAGTACATTATTCTGAATTAAGTATATTTAAAGGTTTATTTTTAAAAACGAACGGAATATATTTTTAGTTATTTATAATTTTTAAATATAATAATTTTAATTAATTTTTACAAATAATAAGTAATTTAAATATTTATATAATTTTTTGAATTAATAAATTTTATTATTATAGTATATTTTATATTATATAAAATATATATTTATATATTAAATGATCCTATCATATAGCATTAGGTATTATCTAAAATTTCAAATGCCAACTTAATGAATGTCTGGAATGCTATTCTTTATAATAACTAATAAAAAATTGTAAACTGAGAATAATAGTAAATCTTTTTAGTATAAGAAATCTTAATTGTGTAATAAAAAGGGGGTAAAATCATAATTTTATGAAGTTTAAGAAAATGTGAGTCTGATTTATAAGTCCTACAAGAATCCCCATGTTAATTTCAATAATTGTTTTCTCCCTTAACTGATCGTCACGGGTTTTGAAAATTTTATTATATTCATAGGTAGCTGCTGTTACTGACTTTCAAGTGACATCATCAAATTTCTAAGTTTTCTTTTTAGATTTTAAGATACAAGCCATCTAATTTACATATAAAATTATTATGGCAATTTTTGTATGCTTTTTTTTTTTTTTCGTTTGTATGATGTTTATTTATTTTTTGGGGGTTATAAATTATAACGAATTATATACTATGTTAAGTGAAATATATGAACCAGCCGATAAGGCCTCGGTCTTGGTTGGCTGTTTTGAATAATTTAAGAATAATAAAATAATAATAATAACCCTTAAAAACCCAATTTGGATTTCAAAATACTTGTGCAATATATATATATATATATATATATATATATATATATATATATATATATATATATGATAAATAATGAGAGAGAGAGAGAGAGAGAGAGAGAGAGAGAGAGAGAAGAACCTAGAAAAAAAGACTAGAAATGAAGTTAAAAAAAAATAATAATAAAACACGTAATTAACACAGCTATAAAAAGTATTGAATTTATTTAATATTTATCAAATAGTTTAAATAATACGTTCCCACCTTCGCCATATTATTTACAATCACTGGGAAAAATTAAATTGTATGCCGTATAGTTTAACCACGTAAATTAAGTTACCTACACAACGTATAACAAAATAATACACAGGTGCTGTATCGTTCGCTCCAATAGATTGAGTCGAGTCTTTATTATACAGTAGTATCAATTAAACATTTCGCATCACATAAGGTTCAATTTCACATTAAAAACGTACAATATTTTGTGCGGATCCCCATGCAATAAGTCTTATATACTTTACAACAAAGATATGCACTGCTGATTTTTACTATTTTTAAACAATTAGTCTGGCTTTTTAATTAATATTGTATAATGTAATATAAAAATAATGTTATTATATATAAAAGTGTCTGTACTTCTTTTTAGCATGATATTTCTTATTCTTATAGTTTTTAATGCTTTCTAGAATATACGTTAAGAGAATTTTTATGTACTGTATAAGTCCTTTCTTAATTGTAATAAAAATTACAACTTTTCTGATATATTTAAATAAGTTAAAAGGTGAGTTTTTAAGTTAAAATTGTAAGAGTATCGTTTTTTGTTTTAGCTATAGCAAAGCAAAAGAGAGATAGAGAGAGAGAGAGAGAGAGAGAGAGAGAGAGAGAGAGAGAGAGAGAGAGAGAGAGAGAGAGAGAGAGAGAGAGAGAGAGACAGAGAGACAGAGAGAGAGAGAGAGGTATAAATGACGCATAGGCAATTACTTACGAAACGGCATTAAGAAAAATCAGCCAAAGTCTTGAAATTATTTAAAGCAAATAAAGATTTTCATGCTTAAAGTTATAATTAGTTTTTTAACTAATCAATGTAGAATCAATTTGTATTATTATCTTCAGCCAGTTAACTTCGAACTACTATACTTTGCGTCGAACAAATTCACGTAACCTATTTGAAAACTTTAAATTTGAACCTTACTTAACATTTTCTTAACTTTAAGAATAGCTTCACAAAATCAGCAACCATTCAATAGCTTGAAATAAACCTTGTAATTATCTACAGTAATGTGATGTTGAAATCTAAATATATAAAAATTTATGTATAAAAAATTTATATATAAAAAATAAAAATAAATAATATAATTTATTAATTTTTTTTTTAATATTTAATAATACTTTAAATTATAACTCCAACTAATGTTTAAATAATATTTATTGTTTAATATTAATGTGTTTAAATTTTATTTGTCTCGGCGTTGACG
The DNA here is from genome assembly GCA_949318235.1 of Ecdyonurus torrentis. Lineage (NCBI taxonomy): Eukaryota > Metazoa > Arthropoda > Insecta > Ephemeroptera > Heptageniidae > Ecdyonurus > Ecdyonurus torrentis. Next base: position 21,562,165 of record OX439136.1, on the reverse strand, counting down.
TTCATAGCTACCATAATAAATTAAAAATCCAAAATTACTTCACTAAAAAAGTATTTAATTTTTTTATTTTTTTTTAATTTTGAAGACTCCAAAATTAATAAAAAAAAAAGTATACTTGAATGGAGGTTATCGGTTAAAAAAAATTCTTAAAATTTTTCTATGGTTTAAAACACGTAAAAGTATGTCTAGTATTTTTCATTAAAATTTCTCCAATATCGGTGGAGTAGTTTTCTCAAAAATTCAAAAAAACGTGTTTTTCCCCATAAAAGTAATGTTACATTTTAGGGGACCCTTAGCTTTCACTGCGTCACCCCGCGCTCTAAACCGATAAGCTCTATTTGGGTAGTTTAAATTATTACTATAGGTTATTATATCAGACATCAATGTCACTGTTTTGCATATATATTATAGTCTAAAAGTCTGGGAATAATACGCACAATTGACGTATTTTCTCTGTATTTTTTTTTTTAAGGTTTCACAATAGTCTTTTTAATCTAAGAATACCAGTCATCTATTTCCATTTAACATTGTATTCACGTTAGACAGAGGTAAAACTTCCTTTGATTTGACTATATCCATGACCGTAGGACGCCCTCATGATTTATAATCGTAATTTAATATCATTATGCAGTACGCCGCTTTGTTTTATAATATAAGTTATATACGTAACTATATTATACAAAAACCTTTTTAGTAAATTAAATCAAGAATTATAGCGAGATACATGGATTAAAATAAAAAATAAAAAAGTTTATTAATGCTATTTTTCTAAAGTTCAGTTTTATTATTATATGCTATTTTTTTAACGCTTCTATTTTAATTTTTTGCATGTGTATATATTTTATGAAAATAAAGGACTTAAATAAAATTTTATTATTAAGTTAATTCTTAAAATAAAACAATATTTCATATTGTACACACTCGTCTTATAAAATTTTACTCTATTGCTTTAGAGTGAAGGTAATGAATACAATTGTCTATGACGGATTGACAGAGTCTTTACAAGCTCTCAGTAAAACCAAAGTGAAATTTTCAACACCTTTAAAAATAATAATAATAAAAATGTTTGTCGATGTTTTTTATCGTAACATTTTTAAAATTTTTGTCTAAATTTAAAAAGTGACTGACAATATTACAGGTGAATCGTAGAACAAATATAATGAGCTGAGCAATATAATTATAATAAAGAATATTATAGTAATAGCATTTTTAGTATTACACAAATAAATGAATAAATGTCTTTACTACCAACGGGATTCAGGGCCAAAAGTTCTATTTAAACTGCTCCGAACAGATTTTGATAGATGGATAAGGAGAACAAATTTATATAATAATTATATTTTAAAGAGATATAAAGTGTCAACGAAATCTATAACAACAACAAAATCACTCTGCCGAAATTTGTTATAGTGCTTGAAATGAAACAATTTTCCCGTGAGAAATGTAACCTGTTTCATTTATAAATTTAGAATCGAGGGGACTTGAAATTGGAACCCTCACGTGATATTAACAATAAACTAATATATCCGGAGAAAATTACTATTTTCAAATGATATTTATTTTTACTTCAATGCAACAAAAATAATAATAAAAAAAATAATTATTTATCAACAAAAGAATGGGACATCAAGATTTAGATAGCCAAATTTAGTGCTTTTTTTTTTTTTTTTTTTTTTTTTGTCAAAAATATCCGGATTTTAAAAGCTGGACAAAAATTTATTCGTTATCTGTATAACGATATTAGAATCACTATCCGGGTAATTAGATCCAGATTATTTTTATCCGTTTTAATTTCAGATCAAAGAAATCCAGATAAAAATCCTGATAATTGTGTACGTATACTTAATTGATCCGAACTGATTTTTGTGGTTCTCCCCTCTCCCTCCCTCGAAAGTGGCTATTTTTGTTGAATTTTATTACTTTTATGAGTTTTATGAACCGCATTCTATTTTTAATAATTTGCAATCTGGATAATGCAGAATAAAATTGTGACCATGACGAAATCCGGATTTCTCGATTCTGATAAGTTCGTATGCGTAATCCGGGTTTTAAAGCACTATCATATCTAATTAAAAATAATTATAATAAATTTAACGAAAAAAAAAAAAGTATTAAGCTAAAGAAGGCTACTCATTGTTGGTGTATTTTGCAACAATGTTTTTAACTACAGTATATACATTTCTTACGAGATAATGAAGTTTAACTTAAGGTTGGAAGTTTGTGTTATGAAATTATACCTTATCTTTACTGCCAGCAATTATACAGATAAAGAGTTAAAACAATACAACAATTTAGAAATTGATTTTTAGGACCTCTAAAATATTGTTTTTTAACACTTTCTCATTGTCACTTTAATTCTTAAAATAATACTTTTTTCAATTTCGTAGTACATTTTTTTCCCAATTGTATTAAATGAAAAATTATCATTTTCATTACTCAACCACAATCAATGTGATAATAATGTTAATCGACTGATATTTTAGTTTCATAACTCACTTTACATATAAAGATAGCATGTATTTATATATTTATATTTAATTATTAATAAAAAAAAAAGTTTATTTATCTAATAATAGAATGTAATGAATTTTTAAATTAATAATAAGTAGAATAAATATAACAAAATAATATGCAATTACATTATCTGTAATGTTATTTAATTAAATGAATGTCACTTGAGTCACGAATAGTAATACAAGTTTTACAGTCATAATAATAATTGATTCGAGCGGTTGACCCACTTAACATTTCTAAACAATCAATATTATTTTGAATATTTTATAAAGTGACCGCATTTAACAGAGGGGTGGATTAGAAGATGTATTAAATATAATTTCACTATATAAAAGTTTATATTATTGATTGAAGAATTAAAAAATAATAATAATAATAAAAAAAAAAAAAGGATGTCAAATATTATCGATGATATGTAACGTTTATTATATTATATTAATTTCAAGTCTCGGTAAAGAAATATTTTTTCATAAAATCGCTATAAATATATATGTAATGTACTATATTTATACGAGGATGGTTCCGCAATGCTGCTTAATGAAAGGAAATTAAAGGTAACGTGTGCTTTCTGCCCGCACCGTCGGTGATTGGATAATATATTATACGTTCCACACTGGTATAACATCCATATTCCTTATAATTATTAAAACTTTGCCATTAAATTTAGTAGAATAAATTTAAATATACAGTTGATTTAATCCAACTTTTTTCCCCCGATTATTCGAGAATATGAAATATATTAAAAATAATATATTATATAATATGGGTGTTGTTTGTACGTATTTTCATTTGTGAATATATTAATTGATTAATAATTAAATTTGCGACGATTACTGTAAATAATAGAAATAGATAAAATTATTAGCGTGTTCGAGTATAAAGTAATAGCAAACTCACAAATAAATTTATTTAGTAAAAATTTAAATTTTTTTTTTTTTGAAGACAATACGTTATATTTAAAGATTAAATTACATAGTTACAGCTAAAATAAAGAAGTAGAAACTTATGGCATTCTTTGGTTTATTATTCAGCAATATATTATAGCTCCAAATAAGTGTACAGTCTAATTGTAGTAATCAACTAATGTATGTAGGCATATAATTTGAAGCAATAGTAAGATAAGTAAAGGAAAGTGAAGACAAAGAAAGGGTGAACGACCATACAAGCCGGCATGGGGCTGTTCTATATAGTGAACAAACAGTATAAGAGAGCAGGCACCAAATATCGATTCACAGCTATTCGAGTGATGCGAGATAACTATTTCGCACTATTTATGTGAATTTTATTAATTTTTCTAGAAAAGAAAATTTCAATGCTTAAAATTGATTTGCATTTAAAAATTATGAAAGCAATACAGATTTTATAATTATTGTTGCCATTGCCAATAAAATTATATTTTACTTGTATATACCGTGAAGGTGACTTGTAAAGCTGAGCCACGCCAGGATTCGAACCCTGACAAGTGCATTTAAATTTGACTTCTATATACCGTATCAATTCGAACTTTTTAGTCAAATTTATTGAGTCACCACGTAGGGATATTTTTAATATATGCAAATATTAACTGATTGCTTCACGATCTACATTTAAGACAATTAAATTTTAATGTTTGTATGACTTTACTGCAATTATTATTCCACCTGAACAAGCCAAAGAAATATTAGGCATGTTCTACAATAATTTATAGTTTTCAATTAATAAGTGTGAAATTCATTTGCAATCTCATGTATTTTATAAAATTATACTGTCATAAATATAATATTACGCAATTTTAAGTAAAACTAATAGTAGCATGCAGGGAATTGCATAACAACGCAATATTATTACTATTATTGTATATTTAAAAAAAAAAAAAAAAACTAAATTTAGTAAAAATACTTTTAATAAAATATGTAAAATTATAGTTTTTACTTTATTTAATAAATATAATAATTAATAATACTTATTCAATGTGTATAAGATGTATTGTGTATTTTGTACAATTTCATAACAAATACAGTACTATATTGCATCCATATTTTCAAAATTACGAAATTATGAAACTTAGGAAAATATATAGAATATTTAAGTTTTCAATTAAGCCTTTTTTTTTTTTTTTTTTTTTTTTTTTTTTTTTTTACGTATAGAAAATTTTTAGTATGTATTTTATAGCTTTTTTTATGATTCAAGGAAAATTAATCTCTGCCACATGAAGTATTCTGATTAAATAATTCAAAATTTACAATTTAATACCTCATTATTTAACATTGTTATTTACTAACAGTAAACGTAAAAATAAAATTACTTAAAGGCATAGAAAACATGAAAAAATGTGCCTTTACATCACAAAACACTTGATGGGACTTACATAAATAACGTTAGTTGGTCTCAAAACCCAACAGTAGCCCCGTAGCAGTGATCAGAAAATTTCAATTTATGCAACCCGCACAACATTTTCATACTAGTTTTTGCCTGTTAATGACGTCATAAACAGGAATATTCACGCAAACTGCATACTTTACATATTTTTCAAGCTCTTTTGTGTGGCTGCATTAACATTCTTGTAAAAAATATCATCAGTTTTGTAGATCCCATTTTGTGTTTAGAACATGTTGTTTCAATGTTTTCTATGCCTATACGCTGAATAATGTATAAGTAATTATGCTGCACTTTTATAATGCTTTTTCGTATGATTGCTATACAATATAGCATAAGTTATGCGTATAAATATTGCTGTATTGAGCTAGAATAATTTATCCTTTTTATTTTTGTCCACGGAGTAAAATATAAATATAAAACACCTTTGCCATGTACCTATATTAAGTTTATAGAAAATTAGTCCAGCTTACCTGATATTATTTAGTGATGCGATGTAAGGATGGCCACGTCTCGTGCAATACTGACTGAGGGCTGCTCAAGATACGCTTAGCTGACTAGAGCCGGCTTAAAGAACCGCAGCGCTACACGCGCATGAGCACCGCATCACCTGTGCACCGCCAGCTCGCTGATACACCAAAATTGCGGAAATTTATCACAAATAAAATAATAGTTTTTTTTTTAAATTGTAAAGTAGTGTTTACACTGAAATATTTTTAATTTGACAATTTTGTTGTGAAAGCAATTGATAAAAAGAAAATTAGTAAAAAAATACTTCCACGCAGTCAAAAATAAATATACGTAATATGCTAGCTCATTTTCAGCACAATTTGTTTAATACAGCATAATCTGTAAACTATACTAAAATGAAAATCCAAAAAGTACATGTCGTTTTAAAAAGCTGTTAAAGTTGTTGTTTTAACGTGTTACCTAACTTTTTATTTGGAGAAATATTAAAATTAAAATTAACTTAAAGCCATAGACCACATAAAACAACATGTGCTTTTTAATGAATAAAAACGAAATGGTATATCTTCAAAACTGAATGTCACGAGAGAGTGTGAAAATACTGTAAAGTATGCAATTTGCGTGACTATTCTTGTTTCTGACGTCATAAACATGCAAAAATTAGTAAAAAAAAAAAAAAAAAAAAATGTTGTTTGGGTTGCATAAATCGAAATTTTCTGATAACTGCACGCAGCTACAGTTGGGTTTTGAGACAAACTAAAGTTATTTATGTAAGTCCCATCAAATGTTTTGTGATATAAATAATGCTTATGTTTTCTTCTGGTCTATTCCTTTAACGTTATAGAAATTTTAGGTAACGACACAAGACTGAAATTCATTCATTCCTAAATCCTAAGGTTATACAGAGGCTTGATTCATTCCAAAAAACAAAATACAATTCGTAGTTTTTTTTTTTTTTTTTTTTTTCAGGTAAATAAAATCACATTACGTAAAAGAATTCCAATTTTAAGTATCATTAATGACATCATGTAATCTTGCTAAGGAAATGATATCAATAAATACCAATTATTTCATAATTAGAAATCGGATATTGCCTGTCATTCAAATTTGGGTGTGTCTGGTTTTATTGATGAAATTAAGTAATCAACTCAATTATACCATTTAGTATATAATATACGTGAGTTGTTTTTTAGGATTTTGATATAATGGATTAAATTTTGTAAATTATTCATATCCACTTTATATTTAACTTCAAAATAAAAAAAATTGTAATATTAAATTTTTTGCTTTTTTTTTTTTTTTTTTTTTTACATAATAATGATAAAACTTTCAGTGGAATGATTTTGGTATAGAATCTGTTAATAATTTACATATTTTTATTTTTAGCTATCGTTTACTTGTTCAATGATATAATTTATTGTTATACTGTTATTAGACTATATATTAATGCCATTTATGTTATTATTATTATTAAATAAGTTGTTCTAATCCAAATCTTTAAATACGGATTCACCAGGGATTCACATTACAATACAAATACAATGAAATGCAAAATGAAAGAATAAAATGTATCAGCAAAACCCTTATTTACATAGGAAAACGAAGGAAGAGCATCCAGGAAAAATAATCATTATAATGCTTGATACTGGTGGAGTGGTGGTAATGGGTTGTAATCATTCAAAAAACAAAAAAAAAAAACAAAAAAAAAATTAAAAAAAAAATTAAAAAAAAATAATAATAAATAATAAAAATAATAATAATAATAATAGCATACTACAAAGCTGCGGAGGACCCTTACTTTCCTATCCTTTATCATTGCGGGACCATCCTTTATACTGTAGTGATTTTCAAAAACTACTGCAGTTAGGACAAAGAAAAAGTGACGCATACTATATTTAGTTTTACGTACATTTTTATATATTTCAAGCAGTCATGGAGTCGATACCAAAATTTTCGATACCGATACGATACCGATATTTTTAAATTTTGCCGATACCGATACCGATACGATACTCGCAAAAAAAAATTGCTCCGATACGATACCGATACGATACCGATATTTTCCGATACTTTTTCGATATTTTTGCTATATCTCGTACATAAATATTACACCAAAAATTTCATTTTTTTTCTCTCTCATCTTTGAGATATAAATTTATATAATAAAATCCATGCATATTTTTATCACATTTATTTATTATTTTATTTACCTATTAATATTCACTTATTTATTGATTTATTTATTTATTTTATTCTATTGTTCGTTTGTTATAAACTAAAATGACAAAAATAAATTATAGTAGATTTAAAAAAATAATAATAAAATTAAAAATTTAATTCGTTTAATGACATTGAATGATTAGAATATCCTCTATTACTGTTTCCAGGCACTTTTGTTATATATTTATGAATTAGCAATTTCCTTATTTAGTATAGAATTAATTTTCAAATATTTAATAAATTAATTTTTTTTTCATGGTATTTTTTATTTGATAAAATAAAGTATCTTTAGCTTTCGTTTTTTTTTATTGCACCAACACCGATTAAGCATATAAAATGAATAGAAAATTCAAAATTATAATATTCCTGTAATGGAACTTTTAATAAAAATTTATCAATTGATCGTGCTTTAGTTTAGCATACATAATAATTAAAAATACAAGTTTTATAATTTTAAACTCTTTTTATCATTGATTTTTTTTGTCTTATATAATCTTAAGTAAAGCTTACTTGTTATGTATAGTTAGCAAACATTTAGAAACATTTACCTTGAACTTACTTTATAATTATGTACAACAACTATCAACAAATTCAAAAGAAAAGGAAAAAGGCAAAATATATTTAATTATTGTCTAAGAAGGTTTCAATGATTATGGAGGTGGCTTGATTTTTTTTTTCATCATATATAATCTCTCTAATCTTAATTGTTTATTAAAGCAGTGCATGAAAATTATCATAAAGCATATTTATATTATGAATTAAAAACTAAAAAGAACTTGAAATTTTATTGTCATATATTGTAATGTGTATATTTTGTTTGTTATTTAATCAAAAATTGTTTAGTAACAAATGCACTAGATTTAACCTTTAACCTTTAGAAAAATATCTAGTGCTTTTGGCATCACAATTAAAAAATGAATGAATAAATAAATAATGAAAAAAAAATAGATAATTTAATTATTATAGATCAGTAAAAGAATGAATCACACTCCTGTTTTTTTTTTTTTTTCTTCTTCTTCTTCTTACTGTTAATATAATTTAAATATTTTAAACGTCTTACATAGTCATTTTTATGCGAATATAATTACAAAAAGCTGACGATTTTTAGTTTTTGAATGCGCATACAACAAAATAAAATTCAAAATAATTATATATATAATACTAAAAAAGTACTTACCTCTAGATGTTTTTTAAAAAGGTTATTATATAACAACGTGAGCTAAATTAATGTTAATCCTCTGAAAGTATCCACGAATCTGAGGAAAACCGCTGAGTTTCCTATGTCAACAGTTCGTGTCCCCATGGTGGGGCTCAAATCATCCCCGCTAAACCAAAGGGGTTAAAGTCCAAATTTCCCCTCTGGTCGCCAAAATCCTTTGATTTTGTAAGCCTTTTAAAATTTTTAACCTTGCAAAAATTTCGTAGAAAGATATTAATGGAAGTATGCTCCATCTTTTGTTATTTGTAATGCATTGAATTAATTTACAGTTCAAAGTTTTAAAATGTCAATCATTGGGTTATATTACTTTATTGTGCTTTCTACCGGCGCTTTAGTCATTAGGAGAGATCATAGATAGTGTACAAGCACACGACGGATTTCTCAGAAACTTGACGACAATCGCTCAGAAAAAAAATTTAGCACCGTTGTTTTATTTTTATTGTATGTAAAATACAACAGTTTTTAGCTTTACCTGGTGGCTCCATGCTTTTTATTCTTTTAATACTTATACTGAAAAGGTATAAAATAAAAATACTTTTTTTGCACGTCGCCCTGCCCTAGCTGTTGTTATAGCAAAATGAAAAATATAGGAGTGACTTTTATTGTCCAGATAATCACTACTTGTGGAATGTTCTCGTTGCTTCTAAATTCTAAAGTTTTTATTTTTATTATTATTTTTTTGTATTTTTTTTTTTTTTTTTTTGTATTTTTTTTTTTGTATTTTCACTTATTTTATGAGAGCGAGCAAAAGTCTCAAAGTATCGGAAAAAAGTATCGAAATTCGACGATATTTTGCTGATATCGGTGATCGATACCGATATTCGATACTAAGTTAAAAAAAGGCCCCGATACTATACCGATACGATAAAAGTATCGGTATAGTATCGGATATCGTATCGTAGTCGATACCGATACTCCATGACTGATTTCAAGCTATTCATACATCAAAAATTTACTGGTATAAGAATTGTAATGTAAATGTAATTAGGATTTAATTAGTATAAGTAAAACAGAGTAAGGGGTCAGAAAGTGAAAAAAAAAAAAAAAAAAAAAAAATTAATGCAGTACCTGAGATAGCTAAAATTTAATTGTACCTTAATTAATTATCAGACATCAATAAAATTGATAATATTAATTATAAAAAGATTTAACTACAATTAAATTTTGTTTACATCGAATAAAAAAAAAAAAAAAAAAAAAAAAGCACTTGAACTCAAAAGTAGTTTTTGAAATAAATTTGAATCATCATTTTGAACTATGAGTTCGACACTATTAGATCAGAAAAATTGTTTATACCAAGAAAAATATATAGTTTAAATGAGCTTCACTAGGTAGCATGAGCGTCTTTAAATTTTTACTTTTCTTTTCTGTCTTCGTTTTCAAGTAAACTTAATACTACATGCACTGTTGTAAAATGAATACCGGCCCCCTTTTTTTTTAATATTTATTTTATTATTCTTTTAGTTTCTAGGTTTAAATGTAGTTTTTAAATAATATCTTAATAAGATTCTAAAAAAACATTTTTTTTGCAAATGTTTCATATACAGCATCATATAGAATTGATAAAACAATAGTTTATAAAGGGTCTATATATTTCTTAACTAAAATGGTACGTACTAAATGAATTAGAAAGGGGAAGAAGAAGAAGAAGGAATAATATTAATAAACACGAAGGTATAATTATTTACTGTACACATGATTGATATAAAATAATATATTTTGCCATTTGAATACATTGTGAATATTCTTCTAATAGCAATTCTAAATTTAACGATACGAACGCGAGATTTTGAATGATAAAAAGTACTTTATTATTTTATGCACAATCGTGTATACACACACTATAATATAAAATTTTACTCTATTTCTTGACTGAGTAAAAAAAGAAAATAATAACATTTTCAGGGTAGGTGTATGCACATGACGTAATATTTAATGCCTTGGACGCCATACGTCGATGGAGTAATAAATAGCATTGCTCAGCATGCAACAAACCTCGTTTTCGGCTTATTTGTGAAATCGGGTAATTTTTTGTTATCATTATTTTTCTCACATACTTTTTATTTTTAAGATATATTATACTAATTAAACATATCAATGCATGCTCTCAAATATAATGCTTAGTATTTTTAAATGATAAAATTAGTTATTTTTCTCGCATGTTATAGAGTGATCCAATATGGCGTCGAATTTAACATAAATGCATGTTTTTTTTTTGTTTTTTTTTTTAACAAATAAAATTTCTAAATACGTATATCCATTGTTAAAATTGTTATTCACAAATATAGTTAAATTATTTCAATATTTTTAAATGTGTAAATAAGGCTAGTATAGTATTGTTCGCATTATCGTTCATTTCATAAACGGCAGTTCTGGCTTAAAGAAACGATTATTTAAGAATAATTGAACAATCGTTAAATCTCCCAAGGGTTCAATATATTAACGAACGGTCGAATTTTACCTCGGCTCATCGAAGATTATAAATAAATACAATATTTTTATTATTATTATTATTTTTTTAATTACACACAATACATAATATATCAAACCAAGGCAACGCCTTTTCGGTTGGTTTTGAATATTTTGAAATTTTTATAATTACATATATCTATTACATGTTTCATACATTTTAATTTTAATAGTTTCATCTATTATGGGAAAATTACTCATTTTGCCAGTCTAAAATACTGCGCAATTTTATTGAGAGCATTTTGATGCTGTTAACAGGTTGAAATAGTTTTTCAAGTATGGAAGAAAAATAACACGAACCAAAAAATAGCTAAATTTCCAAAGAAAATAGCAAAAAAACTACGTTTGTCCTATGCTGATCAATGTTATACAAAAAGAAAAGCATTCAGAATGACGTCATGCGCACACACCTTTTATATACCCATTTTTTTCCCACGTTGTGCGTTCCATATACAATTTCAACACCATATCCCAATTAAATACGATGTACTAAGTATGTATGGTAAACGCATTACCCACATTACTTTGGTGTTAGTATCCAATTATTTACTATTATGTAGTTTTACTCACATTACGAAATATACATATTTCCATTTCAACTACATTCTGCATCAAGATTAGGTACAATCGTATCTCCTATATAGTGTTAGTATTAACTTTATTTAAATTTATAAACATTAATTTAAAAAATAACTTTTAATATTAAGTTATAATAATAATATTATTAATTGTATAATAATATATTAAAATATATATATATAAAAAAATTATTTAATATAATAAAAAATATTTTTTTATATAATTTTTCAAATAATTTTAATATTTCAAATAAATTACATAAAAACATGTAAATAATTTAAAACTAAATATAAAAATATATTGACAATAAATAAATACTGAAATATATTCAATCACATTTCAAGTACTCATTTTAATAAAGATCTAAAATCAAATATTTAATATGCATCGATGTTTTATGATATCGATATGTGATATGTTGCGAGTGATAAGTGATAGAGAGCGTCCGTCATTGAGTGAGAAGCTCCTGAGGTGACAAGATGTATCGGTTGAGTGCTCGTGTGCTCTCTAATATCAGAAAATGTTCAGGTGTTAACCAAAGTCTACGAGCTAGCAGTAGCTCAGGTGGAGGTACCTTACATAAGTTATTTAATAATCAGGCTGATTTTCCTGAGAGACATATTGGACCTCGAGAACATGAACAAATTGAAATGTTGGATACGCTTGGATTTAGGGTAAGAATTCAATTATCAAATAATAATAAATCAAAGTATTAGTTAATAGGTGACTGTCTTGGGGCTACCATATGACGTATTTCAGAAACCATATTTTTCCACTAATCTACGTAAATTTTAAATACAGGAAAAAGTATATTATCTGTAATCTTCTAATATATTGTAATATTAACTTCATTTAAAAAATAGTTCTTTGTTTAGAATAATTTTTAATAACATTTTTAACTATAAAAAAGTTTTAAATTTGACTTAAAAGTTTACGCTGTAATTTAAATTTTAACATTTGCATGTATTTAAAAATGAAATAACAAAATAACTTAAATACTACTTTATTGTGTTTGCATGTGCTTTTAATTATTAAACTTATATAAGCACCAAGCATTAAATTTCATCTTTGCTTGATGTTAATTTAATATTTCGTAACCTTTCAGTATGTCAGATATCAGCCGCGCGGTCATGGCGCACCGATACTCCCTTAAAAAATTACAACTGAAATACTTCATTTCGTAAATAAAATGAATACCAGTGTATTATTATTATTAGTACGTATATAGTACTTGTTTTAGTTTTTCCTTATTTTTTTTCCTCCATTTTATTACGAATAATAAGTTATTAAACCCAGTGTTATAGATTTATTTTTTTCATAAATTGTTAAAAACTTTAAAATTTGAGGTTTGTTAAAAATAATTTCAGTTATTTCAGAAGCATTTATCAATCAATCTAAAAGCAATCATACAATGATCCTGGATCTTTCTTTAGTTTTTGTTTTCATAATTATTTATTATTATCTTTAATGCAGTTATAGTCTTCTAATCAACCTATACAAGTTTTTTTTACATAATTATTATTATTATAATTTTTTTTTACACTGATTTCACTGATAATCCTAAATCATAATCATAATTTTAAGTCAGTTTTCTTAATCATTCTCATATATTTAATATTCAATAATTTACTATATTTTTACAGGGATATTTTGTATATTATTCATAATACTTTTTTTTTTTTTTTTTTTTAATCATAATAGGTATTTAACAGGGTATATTTTGCGCACTTATTAATCTTATTATTATGAGGTCTAAAAAAGTAAAAAGAGAAAATAATTAAGAAGTGGTAACGTTAATGAAAATAAAGTAATCCTGACACTAACAAATTATGCCGTCAAATTGGTATATTAAATTACTATACGTAATATGTTAATTAATTTAATATAAACTTTTTTATTTTTTACTTTAATTTTCATTGGACGGTTTAAAAGCTAATTATTAGGTTCTAAAAGATATAACACTAATAATAATAAAATACATATTCACGCAACTTAATTTTTATACCTCCCTCCCACCCAAACCTTTAAAAGCAATCTTATTATTTTAAATAAATTTAAAAACTGACACTTTACATTTTTGCATTTTTATTACCTCTCTTGGTGACTAAAAAACATGAATTAAAAGTTCTTTTTGTGTTCTAAAAACTTGAATAAATAACAATTAATAAAATCAAGTCAATCTTACTAATTATAGTGCTATTCTGTTTTATTAATCCTTGGAACCAAATTTTGATAATTTGATTTCTCCCGCCGACGCGTACATACTATTCTTTCCTCTTATATGTCAACACCTAATAAAATTGTAAAATAAAAACAATAAAATAAATTTTAATTTGATCTCATTGTAAATAATTCACCCAGTATTCAAATTAATCACTATTTTAAATTATATAATTGAAGTATATATATAGGCTTGAATTTTTTAATTCAATTTTTAAAAATATTTTTGAATATAACTGACAAAAATTCAATAATTTTGCAGACGCTGGAAGAAATGACAGACAAAGCTGTGCCAGACACAATTCGTTTAAAGCGAGACATGAACATTGAGGAACCCACTGGTAAGTTAAGTCAACAGAACTCTAACTTTGAACTCGTAAATATTTGTCACTATAGCTCGAGGCAATCGAATATCAAAATATGTTGGATTATTCTCTGCTTCTATAGCAAAGAGCAACATATTATGTGCACTTCGTATGTCAAAAAGTTTAATATAAATTAATGCTTTAATGATACTTAAATAGAGAATAAATTTGTTCACCTAATATCACAGAAAAAGGTGATTTTTCAAACAAACAAAAGAAATGGAAAAAAAATGAAAATGGTAAAAAATATAATTTAATCAAAAATTGAATATTTTTATTTCAGTAATTTACAAACTTTAACATAAAAGGCGTAGAACACCTTGAACAAAAAAAAAAAATAATAATAAATAAAAAAAAAATAAAATAAAAAATAAAAAAAAGTAAAAAAATAAAAACGTGTCTAATGTCCTAGCATACCTAAATATCAACGTTCATTTGGCCAGAGTCATTGATTTCTAATTTATTTTCCATTCACAAAATCACAGCTGCGGGTTTATGACGTCACTAGTCATTACGCTCACTAGTCCACGCGCGCGGAAACAGGCAAGCTGTGACGTCACAATCCCGCAGCTGTGATTTTGTGAATTTAAAATAAATTAGAAATCAATGCGACTCTGGTCAAATCAACGTTGATATTTAGGTATGCTAGGATATTAGACATGTTTTTTGTTCAAGGTGTTCTATGATTTTTAATTATTACAGTGACAGTTTAAGTACAGAAACTTTTAATAGCGTTATGCGCATGCAAGTTTAGCCGGGTTTAGCTTTCGGAAATTTTGTCCATGCCACGTTCATTTAAATATTGAGACTATTTCAGATTTTTAATACGAGCGAATTACTTGTTACTCACTTTCAAACAATTAAAATATACACTGCTAATATATATTAGTTTTTTATTTTCTATTTTTCACTCATTTTTACATTGAAATAATGAAAATATGCTTAAAATAGAAAATAAACATTCAGATAAGATCCAGATTAGATTAATAAAGAAAAATTGTGTTGCATTTTTTTATTGCGACTTTTTTTTACACAGTTATAAACTATAGACACCTTTCACATCCTTGCGCTTTGTCGCCATGTTTGTGGTGCCTAATGCATTGTCCAGTATAGAGGAAACATCATTTTCTCCTAATTTTGCAATGAAAGAGTTTATTTCAACTGCATGAACGAATTTTACTCATATTCTTCGAGCTTATTAGTTTAGAAGCTAGAAATAAGTCTTTGATTGAGGTTTGAAGCTTCTTTTGCTATTAAAAAAAAAATGACGTTTTTACTATGCTGGCCTATGTATTCCTGGCCAGCAAAATGGCGGCTCTTAAATATGAGTGCAACCGGTCTATACTTCTAAAATTATATAAATTTCAGTATAACGCTAGTATGAAGTCTGTAAGAAAATTTTAAAAACATTGAAAAATAAAAATTGTATTAGTACTATATACGGAACATAACATAATTTTTATGACGCTAATTTTTCCTAATACTTTTTTTTCTTTCTATAATTTTTATGATACGTAACAACGTTAAGATGCTACTCAAATATTACACCTGACCACTCAATTTGAATGCAACCGCTAAGTTAATTATTAAGTGAAGGAGCAGTTAGCAAAACAAACCTAAGTTGTTATGTTTTAAAGTACAGATCTGAAACGATTTAAAAATAATTTTAGCAAGGAATAATTCAAGATAAATTTTTAGTGTATTGTTTTAAATAAACCAAATATTGCAAGTTTTGTTAGTCATAAATATTGATAGCATAATACGTATTATTTTTAATATAATAAATATAATTATTTACAATGTGTAATGTGGCCTTATATATTTTTAAATTCCGAAATAATATTATTATTTTTTTTTTATGCTCTAGAAGTTGTTAAAGGGTCTATGCATTCGAATGTTAAAGTCGACGTCATGTTGGATCACTCAATAACATGGGCGGCATTGGAAAGTAACTCATTTTGCCAGTTTAAAAACACTATGCAATATTTTTTAAAGCATTGATGCTGTAAATATGATGAATTATTGTATCTCAAGTATGTGGAAAAAATCACAATAACACAAACTTAACGAATTTCTTATATAATATGTTCTAGCATTAATAATTTTTATTATTTTAAATAAAATCATTACATATATATATGACAGGCAGCTTTCAAGATGCAATTTTAGGCTTTACAATCTATAGCTGCAAATACTTTTAATACATTGCATTATGATAGTGCAACCTGAAAATAACATATTTCGACTGAATGATATTGCTGATGAAATTTTTATCGTAGACCTAGACAATGAAAAGTTTTATTTCAGTATTTTTTTACATGATTGATTTTTTTTTTTTTTTTTTATTAATATGAAGTATGAAAAAATCAGTGTAATCAGTATTACCTATATAACAACTATACCAAAGATAAGATAAGATAATAGATTAAATAAAATTATTAAATAAATACTTCAGGTGTTATTTTATAATTTCTTTTATATAGATCATAATATAAACTCTATACTTCGAGCATAAAAAGATTTTGCACAATATTATATATAAATTAATGTAGCAACAATATATTGACCCCAGAAATTATAAGATAAAATGTTCGCAGGGGGTCGAGCATGACCACGTGGCAAGGTCATAGGTCAAATAACACAAGTTATGAAAGTGTTTTTCAATGATTATTTGCTGCACACTACGATAATAAGATTCTCGCGGAACTCAAATATAGTTCAACTTCAACATAATGAGAACAACAGTATAATAATTTTTTTGATATCATGTATTTTTTAAGTAATACTCATGTGGTAATGCATATTAACATTCAACATTAATTAATTAATGTTAATGTATTATTAACATTATACAGTATAAAAACCAGTAATAATTACATAAAAAATAATATTTATTTTTTAATATTTTTTGTATTTTTTTTTTTTGAACGTAACTGCTAATATTAATATAAAATTGAAACTTTTTTTTGTTTATATATTTAGATAATATTTGTTAAATTTTTAAGGCTTTTTAATTTTATATTTTTAAATTTAATTCTGTCAAAGTGGCTATTGTCTATGAAAGTAGTTTTTGTATTTGATAAACACTCCTCATGAATGATTATTAAACATAGAATGTAAAGATCAGGAAATATTAACTGAAAACCTAGAAAGATACATTCCCTTATTTAAAAACAAGGGAAAAACACAAGAAGAATTACGAAGAAGGATTTTTAAATACTCATATCATAATTATGTGGTTTTGGTTCGATTATCGAATTTACGATAACGATATTTTGTTATCGATGCGTTGTATAGATTAACTGTTTTGTTTTTTTAAAGTTATGGATTTAAAAAATTGATGATATTATCGTCGCATCGACAACAATATTTTTTGCTCAAAAACTAAGAATAGTGCAAAAAAAAAAAAAAAACTGAATGAGGCAGGTAATCATTGTTTAGGTATATAGTACAGTCAGTACAGCCACTTTTAAAATTAAATGCAACTGTGTATTTCTCTTGGTGTAATTGTTTTCTTTAAGGCAGTGGACCGACTAGGAATGGATTTCGCAATAATTTGATCTCCGTTATTTAACTCCAGCAAAAGAATACTATTACTTTCAAATAAATTTGAATGAATTAAAAAAAAAAAAAGTACTAAAATTTTAACTAACTTTTTAATTTAAAAAAGTTTTCAATTTGATTCAAAAAGTTCTAAACCTTGAATTGTCACATTTACATAATTATGTTATCTTTTAGATATAATAACTCAGATATTCGATCGTGTTTTCATGTACGTGTTTGACACAACTAAACTGTCATTTCACATTTCTTCTTTAATTCATGTTAATTTTATATTTCGCAACCGTTCAGTTTGTCAGATTTCAGCCGGCCACTTATTCCCTTAGGAGTACACTAATTTTATTATTATTATTATTATTTTTTAAATAGAGCAAAATGCAACATATTTATGTTCAAAAATGATTCATTAAACTACTCATACATTATAATGTCATATATTTAAAAAATATTATTATTATTGAAATAAGCTATTATTTTCCAGAGTAATCTGAAGTGTATACCTACCATAAATGTAATGTAATAAATAATACAAAGCTTATATGACACAATAGAGAGTGCTATTGTCACGTAATTTCTCAAGTCAGCTGATTGTTTTATGACGTCACGAATGACCCTTCAATTGACCTAATTATGAATTACTAACAGTGACTTATTATTTACTCACACATCTTGTAAGAATTTCTTTCAATGTGTTTCTCATTTGGATAAAATATTTAAACGAAGAGAGAATAAATTGAAATTTTAATACAGAATTTTTTTCTTCTTATTAATATTATATTCAACATAAAAAATTTGTTACACACATATAATATAATATGTATGTTATGTATACTGTATATTATACAGTATAATCATTGTAGTCTAATAAAAATAATGGTAAAATAATATAACTAAAATATTACTATACAAATAAAAGTTTGAAAACTAAAATATATTTACAATTTTACTTAATTATATTTTTTATTACAAGTATTTACTTTATTTAAACATTTTATGAACTCAAAAATATGTATTAATATTATTTTTTTTTTTTAGGAATTTAAAATAATTAAATAGTTTTTATTTTAAAATTTAGCTTTTAAATAATTTAGCATACCTTTGCATAAAATTATCAAGCCAAAACATTGCTATTTATTGATACAAATTCGTTTCTGTGTCTTTGATCTTGTCATCCGTGTATTAAAATAAATAAGGAATTATTGTTGCTCTATATGAAATTAAATAACTGATGGAGAAAAAACTAACGGCATAATATGGCATTTCACTGAACAATTATCATTATTTTTTATTTAGCATAAAAATTATTAGAAGATTAGAAGCATGAATGGAGTTAATCGGTTTAGCGCGCGGGGAAAGCTAACATTATACGCTTATGGGAAAAATAACGTTTTTTGCGATTTTTGAGAAAACTACTCCACCGATTTCGGAGAAATTTAAATTAGAAATACTAGACATACTTTTACGTGTTTTAAGCCATAGAAAATTTTCAACAGTTTTTTAAACCGATAACCTCTATTATTCCATGAAAAGTTGACCTAAAAGACTTGTTCAGATGAAGCAATTTTTTCCAATAAGCAATTAATTTAAGTGCATGTCTATATAAAATCAGTGTGTTCTTATGAACTCAGATTCATTGTATAGTGCAAATATTGCACCGGCACACAAACATCTTCTATGTTATGGCCTGTTATCATTTTATTATTTTTCCAGCGGAGTATGATTTAATGATTCGTATTCGCAAGATCGCTAGTAAGAACAAAGTGTATCGAAGTTACATCGGAATGGGTTACCACAACTGTTGTGTTCCACACACCATCATGAGAAACATCTTCGAGAATCCTGGCTGGTGAGTGCTGCAGTTTTTTTTTTTTTACTAAATATAAGAACGCAATAAAAAAATATATGCTTAGAAATAAGAAACTCGTTTATTTATTTATTTTTTAGTGCATGCGCTGATTTTTAATATTAAAATTTTGTTTTACATGTTACTGACAATTTTTTTTTCTTCTTTCTAGTTTTCTTTTTGATTTTGTTTTGTTTTTTGAATATGTAATTTACTGCTGCAGGTAATAAAAAATAAGTGGCTAATATCAGTAGCTATCATAAATTGTAAAGTTAATAATAATAAAAATAATATTCCTTCTGTATAACAAAAATTGTAAACATGCAATAATAATCTTAAGAAAGCTTTCTTTTAATCAAAATATGCACGGAAAGCATAAATTACGTAATTTTAATTTATGCTGCATTTATGTCATTATATATAGAAGTATACTAAATTAGAACAACAAAAATTATATTTATGGTTTATAACATAGTTATTATGCAATATAGTCTAGATTATACTGTATTTAAGTTGAAGATAAGCTATAACATAATTATTATGATTTTGTCCATGATGTATATTATAATAAAAATGTAAGTCTAATTCAATGTTCCTGTTATTTTATGTGACTTCAGGACGACCCAGTACACTCCATACCAACCTGAGGTTGCTCAGGGTAGACTGGAAGGTCTCCTTAACTATCAGACAATGATCTCTGACCTCACAGGCATGGAGGTTGCCAATGCTTCCTTATTAGATGAAGGCACAGCCGCTGCAGAGGCACTTAGTTTGTGTTACAGGTATGCGATATGTTCACTCACTGTTTGGATTTGGATATTAAATCTTTATATAAATTGCATTTTATTTTCTTCTAAAGAATAGCCTCGGAGTTGAAGTGTACTAGCACGGGAAATAAGGGTATCACTCCCTCAATAATATCCTTTATATAGCTTCGTAAAAAAATTTTCATGTATATTTTTTTTCTAGAGAGAGAAAGTTCACAAAGCATGATATACATATATATTGCGTAATTTGAGAAAATATAATATAGCGTATTTTAATTTGACTATGCAATATTGATTTCTGAACCAATTTTTACTCCACAGTAAAATTCACAGTTAATGAGCTATAGGTTGAAAAAGAGCCAGCATATTAATAACTACTATTGAAATTTAATTTTTTTTTTGAACTTTAGATACGTTTAGAACATTTATTTCTTTATTAATTATTGATTTCAGACAAAACAAACGACACAAGCTACTGATATCAGACAAATTACATCCTCAAACTGCGTCTGTCGTGGAGACGAGAGCATCAGCACTTGACATTGCAGTTGAGAGGTAAAAGTTACGAAAGGCACTTTTTCATGTGGTGCAACTTTTGTTCAGGGCAATAAATTTAATTCTGTGTAATCTCCATGAAAAAAAATAATAATAATAATAAGAATGCTCTGATTCCAGGTGTGACCTGATGACTGCTGATTTCTCAAAGCGTGATATCGCGGGTATTTTACTTCAATATCCCAACACCGAGGGTACCGTCTATGACTTTGCCAGAGTCACCAAAGATGCACACGCCAACGGTGTAAGTAGTCGGACTTCGGAAATATATGAGTATACGACACTTATATATTATTTTATAAGCAGGTTAACTACCCCTCATACTAACTTCTAATCTTGCTTTTAATAATAACTAATAACTCAATACACATCAGAGTTTGCGTTAGTCATTACAAATCACTAACTTAGCATTAATGACCTTGCCCAATCGACATTTCTAGCTGTTTCATTTGACAATTATACTTTAAATATATAATTAATTTTTATAATATAATAATAATTTCCAACGTATAAATATTAAATTTGCAACAAAATAAGTTTTAAAAATTATTAATAATATTACCAAAATAAAATATTAAAATAATTATTTATAGTAAATATTTTTAACTAACATAATTAAATCTTAAAATAAACAAGCTTTTTACATATATATATATTTCATAGAAAAAAAAATACTTCACCAATAATTTGATCTATTATACAGTCTTATTTGTTACCTTTTTTGTTTTAATTACATGCGCAGCAATCTAATATGAAGAAAAAGAAAAACTATAATCATTCCACTTTCTGAAAAAAAAAAAAAAAAAAAAGTATTAAAAAAACTGAAAATTGGTTAAATTAATATAAAATCTATTTCATATAGAAACATAAATGTTCCCAAGATCTCTCTAAAATTAATTTGGATGTACCTGCAGACGCTGGTGGTGTGCGCGACTGACCTACTGGCCTTGACCTTGATGCGACCTCCAAGTGAGTTCGATGCCGACATTGCAGTGGGCACCAGTCAAAGGTTCGGGGTTCCTCTGGGGTATGGAGGACCTCACGCTGGATTCTTTGCCTGTAGACAATCCTTGGTGCGACTCATGCCAGGCAGAATGATAGGTGTTACCAGGTGACGTACAATACAAGTCATACACGAATTACATATCCCATCAGTAATTATATCTTATTATATCTATAAAACTTAACACCCGAAAAAAAAAATTACTTTAATTTATAAAATTACAAAATTTACTTCACAAAATTAAGAAATACAAGATACAATAGTTGTAAAAAAAAAAAAAAAAAAAAAAAAAACTCGTATAATCAATGATTTTTATTTTTTTCATTGTGATTTTATATTTTTGAGCAATGAATCTTACAAAGTTACGATTAACTTTGCTTTATTGGAAATGTTTGATTTTGAATCAAAAACTTTGTAAATAGTTTGAGTAATGCTTGTTAATAAATAGTCATACATATAAAAATAAAATCACGAGACAAAAGAATTCAATAGTTCAGTAAAGAGTAACTTTTAAATATTACCATTTTATAAAAAGAATTGCTTATACTAAGAAACAATGATTTTTTTTAAGTCGGCATGTTTCCAGCTATACGTATATTACAAAGCTATAGCATTAGCATCGTCAATAATTTTATCTTGTATAAAATGTTTAAATTTGGAACAAAAATTAGAATAATAAATCCATCATTTTGTTATGACTATACCGAACATGGAAGTGTCCAGGTAATAAGATAAACATTAATATTACAGAGATGCTAATGGACAAGATGCGTACCGTCTTGCACTACAAACTCGAGAACAGCATATCAGACGTGACAAGGCGACCAGCAATATCTGCACTGCTCAGGCTCTCTTGGCCAACATGTCTGCAATGTATGCAGTCTACCATGGACCTAAGGGGCTCAAGGATATCGCAGCAAGGGTGCATGATGCAGCGCTGCTTTTAGCTGCAGGTATAAAAAGATAGTCATATTATCTTAGGGCCATAAACTGCAATAAATGATCAGTAATATCGTTGGTAATCGTTTTTAAATTGCTACAACGATAAATGTAACGACTTAACTAGTTGGTCATAGTTATAGTAATTAGTACTATGTACTATATTAGTATTACAACTTACGGGGGTTATTATATGAAAAAGACGGAGCTGCGCTGCATGTGGGCACCACTTTTGTTTATAATTATATATCATTGAACGGAAAATATGATTTCATTGAATTTTCTATCAGATGGGGCATATATATATTTTTCTTATGTAAATATTTGAAGAGCGATGAAACACATTTATTTATTTATTTATTTATTTATTAATTTATTTATTTATTTATTTATTTATTTATTTATTTATTTATTTATTTATTTATTTATTTATTTATTTATTTATTTATTTATTTATTTATTTATTTATTTATTTATTTATTTATTTATTTATTAATCTTTGCTCGCACTGTACTATCACTTATGCACAAAGCCCAACGATATTTCAATGAATTTTAAGCTTATAACCTTAAATTTTATTTCGAAATAAAACACTATCTGGTGTGAACTCAGGAGCGCGCCAGGCTGGTCATACAGTGAACAACCCTCATTTCTTCGATACCCTTCATGTGACCTTGGGATGTGACCTGAGCACCGTACAGAATAGAGCGCTACAGAAAGAAATCAATCTTAGATATTACCCCGATGACACAGTAAGTTTTTGTTGTTTCAGTTTTATCATAAAATTAACAGAAAATGTAAAGCATAATTTAATTTTAACCAGAATTAAAATTGTCATAGTAATTTAGTATTATATTTTGTTTAAACATTATTTCATGCACGAGATGCCGAGCGTAAGTTTTTGACGTTATTTGCTTCCAATTTTAATTATGCACCAATATTATGTAAATCCAAGTATCTGAACAAATATCATTAAGTCGGCAGCTGGTTATAGGTTGTTCTTTAATCACAAAAATTTAATATTAAAATAAAATTTAATGAATATTCTCGCTGCATAAGAGCGCAATATAATATACACGCTCTCTATATGAAATGTAAAAACGAGTATAAATAAATATTTAATTATTAGATTATTTGGAGATAGTTTCGTTATACCTTTCATCTGATCAATTTATACAAATTCTTTATTCTTAAATTTGTTATGTCAAAAATTCACAATTTATTTATGTTTTTATACAAAAAAAATATATATATATATATATAACGAAATATATTCATACATA
Source organism: Ecdyonurus torrentis (assembly GCA_949318235.1). Classification (NCBI taxonomy): domain Eukaryota; kingdom Metazoa; phylum Arthropoda; class Insecta; order Ephemeroptera; family Heptageniidae; genus Ecdyonurus; species Ecdyonurus torrentis. Next base: position 21,537,805 of record OX439136.1, on the reverse strand, counting down.
CACTTAAAATGTTCATGTAGTTCACTCTTTTGTGAATATTACAGTAAAAACTATATAAGACAATGATTAGAACAATTCAACAAATGATATTTTTACTATCACATTTGTCATCACTTAATTTGCACCTATACTTAAGGTACCACATTCATGGTACTCTTTAATTTAGTTCATTTCACAATGTAAAGCTATTTATTTAATTTTCAGATTGGCATTGCTTTAGACGAAACAATCCGCCTGAAAGATATTCAAGATCTGCTTTGGGTTTTGGGTTATCAAGGCACTCCGCAAGAAGTAAGTTATGTAAAAGATATTATTATTTTTATACTAATATGTTTTAAATTTTAAAAAAATTATTTTTGTAGTACTAAAAATTAAAATATAAACAAATTTGTAGTATTATTTTTATATAAAATTTAATATAAATAATATTTATTAAATATTATATTTATTTAAACTTATTGAATTTACATAAAGTTATGAATGAAAAAATTAATCATAATATATGCTGTTGTATTGATATATAACTGATAAAGAGTTTCCTCGTGCTTCATTGATCATTTATAAGATTACTGATTATGTTCTGAAGATCAGCTGAATACTGCATCTGCATATAGCAACTTCAAGCGTTAATTTATGCAATATTTTAGCTAGCAGAAAACAGCGCTCAGGAAATTCAGAGTTCCAGTCTTTTGAACTCTGAGTTCAGACGTACGTCACCTTATCTCACTCACCCCGTATTCAACTCTTATCATTCTGAGTCACGAATTGTGCGCTACATGAAGGTGTTGGAGAACAAAGACGTGTCACTGGTGCACTCCATGATTCCTCTCGTGAGTTGGTGTTTATTCATTTCTCGTTCATTCATTCATTCATTTTGTTACTGCAATATAAACTATCACTGTCAAAAATATTCTTATTTATTGAATTAATTGTGTTTATTGACTATTGATTATTAATATATTGATTTATTTATTTTCACAGGGTTCTTGCACGATGAAGCTCAATTCTACCACAGAAATGATGCCATGCTCCCTCCATGAGTTTACCAACATCCATCCCTTTGTTCCTCTCAATCAAGCCTACGGTTACAAGCAGCTTTTTGAAGAGCTAGAAAGCGATCTATGCGAAATAACTGGATATGACAAAATTTCATTCCAGCCTAACAGGTGCACAGAATATTAAATTACATACTTAATTTTAATAATTTTAATTAATGCATAAAGCACAGTATACTGCGTGCTATCTGTTAAGATAGTAGTTTATTTTTAGTTCAAGTTGGAGATTTATATACGTAAAGTATATATTATACAATATAAGTGAATTTTTTTAGAAAAAAGTTTACATATATGGTGGTGCTGAATTTAAAATTTTAATTGTAGACTACAGCAAAATAAGGTTTTTTTATTATAATAAAAATAATAATAAATAGATAAAAATAAAAATTATCCGATGCTAAAAGTTATTATTAATAGCTTTAGTATAAATATATAGTTTATATTATAAAGATATACGATATTTATTTATTCAATTTAATATTGAGGAAGACTTAAAAAAAAATTAGGAAGTAATTTTATTACATATTCTAAAAGAGGATATAGTCCTGAATCGATAAATATAATTTTTTTTTAAATTTTTGAATTCATTGAGTGTTTTTAATTAATTTTTGAAAGTCAAGAAATGACGCACGATCAGTAACTTTTTTCTACGCCCATGTGCATTGGTTATTAATCGTTACGTCATTTTTGGATTTTCCAAAATAATTAAAATTACATAATAATATTAAAATTTAGAAATTCGCGTGTAAATCGATTCAGGACAATACCCTTTAGTATAGGAAATAAAACTATAGCCTTTTTTTTTTATCTTCCACATTATGTTACTATAAAGAAAAATGAGAAAACCGAATGGTAATTGTTATCGTGTAAGTTACGTCCAACTATGTATGTTTTCAGCGGTGCTCAGGGTGAATATGCAGGACTACGTGCAATCAAGTCATACCTGGAGGCGAAGGGTGAAGGACGACGAAATATTTGTTTGATCCCTGTATCTGCACACGGCACCAACCCTGCCTCTGCGCAGATGGCAGGGATGAAGGTGGAACCTATCAATGTATGCAAGGATGGCAGTATTGATATGAGACATCTTGCAGCAAAGGTAAACAGTGCAAATAATTAATTAATAATTAATTAATTATAAAAAGCCGTTAATTATTATTATTATTAATTAGAATAATATTTTTTTATATCACAGTAATCGAAATTTTATAAATTTAACTATATAATATTATAGTAAAGAAGCAACTGTTTTTAAAACGAATTTATAAGCAATTTCGATCTCATCTGTTTCCGTTTCTAGGTACTGCGAACTGCGTATATGCGTTATATAGTACTTTAAAGCGAAAGCGGGTGTGAACGAAATTACTTAGTCAGCCTCAAAACAGTTGCTTATTTCTTTATTAATTGACTAATAAAGGAACAACTGTTTTGAAGTCGACTATAAGCAATTTCGCTCACATCCACTTCCGCTTTCACTTACTGCAAATGCGTAGTACGGAGAAACGGAAGTGGATGTGACCAAAATCGCTTATAGTCAGCCTCAAAACCGTTGTTCCTTTACTAGTCAATAATTCACTTTAATTATTTTATAAACTTTGCAAATGCAGCTTTAACTTTGATTAATTGGAGCCAAAATAATCAACATATTCTATACTATAAATATGTAAAAAAAAAAAATTAAAAAAAAAAAAAAAAAAAATGAATGATATACTATTATGTGAATTTTTTTTTTCTTATTAAATTAAATTTCAATATTTTATTATTTCATATTTATTAAAGTATGTATTTAATTATATAAATATTATTATTAAATATTTTAGATATTTTTTATGATTATGCCACTCTTTTTATATACCAAATAGTTATAAATTAAATTGTATTATACTACCGGGTAAAGAATTTAATAGTCGATTAATAAAAAATTTCAACTTCTCTAACTTTTAGCAACGTGGAGTTATTTTTGATGTTAACATTTAACATTGTTTTAAACATGAAGTTATATGGGGAATATTTATTTGCAATATTACTGCTGTATTTAAATTTCATTGTAAAACATTTCAAAAATAATTGTTAACAATTAAATTTTTGATTCTTTTTATTTTTAAATAATTACTTTATTATTTTGTTTTTTTTTTGTTTGAACAATGCTCAGTTGTTTACAAATTAAATAATTTGAAATCTTTGAATTTCCATGTAGGCTGAAAAACACAAGAATGAGCTAGCTTGCTTAATGATCACTTACCCTTCAACATTTGGCGTCTTTGAAGAAACAATCGCTGATGTGTGTCAGATGATCCACAACAACGGTGGCCAGGTATTATTGATTGAAAACAAATTATTAGATCACTAATAATAGTAATAATTATTAACTCGTCTTTATATTCATTTTATGCCTTAATCTAAGGTTTTCCTTCCATTCTTCAGTATTTTAATTTATTTTGCTAACTTTGTAACAATAATCAATAAATAAAACATGTTATTTTTGTTTTATAAAATAATTTCATTGCGGTTATATATAGATTTTAAAAATAGCGAAATTTTGTGTTAGAAATTTTATTTTTTATGAATAATGAATGAATGAATGAATGAATGAATGAATGAATGAATGAATGAATGAATGAATGAATGAATGAATGAATGAATGATTGAATGAATGAATGAATGAATGAATGAATGAATGAATGAATGAATGAATGAATGAATGAATGAATGAATGAATGAATGAATGAATGAATGAATGAATGAATGAATGAATGAATGAATGAATGAATGAATGAATGAATGAATGAATGAATGAATGAATGAATGAATGAATGAATGAATGAATGAATGAATGAATGAATGAATGAATGAATGAATGAATGAATGAATGAATGAATGAATGAATGAATGAATGAAAATGAAGATATTATTTGTACTCCACTTTTTTAATTTTTATAATAAAAACAAAACTTCCATGCTACAGTATAAGAATGAATAATATGGCATTTGAAAAATTTAATTGAAACAAAAACTATAGTACATAGATATTATATATTTTATAAGCTAATTATAACATTTATTAAATTTATCTGATGTATATACATTGAATTATAGGTGTACTTGGACGGTGCCAATATGAACGCTCAAGTTGGGCTCTGCAGACCTGGTGATTACGGCTCTGATGTTTCTCATTTGAATCTCCACAAAACATTCTGTATTCCTCACGGTGGAGGTGGACCTGGTATGGGACCCATAGGAGTGTAAGTTGTTATTTTGTTAATGATTATTTATAAGTAAACCAAAAATATGATATGCCATTAGCCATTACATTAAGTACTAGTAAAATTATAATAATTAATTAATTATTGTTTTTGTACACTTTTAAATACATTTTTTAAATGTCTATTTGTCCGAAATATATAATATACTGTAGGACTTGTTCTTATAAAATAATACTGCGTAACGACATGGTACGAAATAAAATTATAAATATTATTTGTTTGTTCAGAACTAGCCTTTTTATTTTATTTACGTCATAAAAATAAGCTTTATTGCAGTACAATGTATACAAATTAAAATATAAAACTGCCCAATTTAAATACAAGTTACATACAAGTTACATACAAGTTAAATACAAGTTAAATGCTTAAGCACAAAGTAAATTCACAAAAAAAGTTATTAAAATCTCATTTAAAAGTCATATTTATTAAAAACAGATCGTAATTTATTTTATTAAATTCATCATTATTCCATTGTTTTTTTTATTAGTAATGTAATAAATTATATGACAAAAAGAATAATGTAATTGCCATTCAAAACTGATATTAATATTACAGAAAAGAACATTTGGCTCCCTTCTTGCCAAGTCACCCTGTCATTGATCCTTTAGCTTCACTTGGGACGAGTTCCAAGTCATTTGGTGTGGTGAGCGCCGCACCCTTCGGCTCATCTGCTATTTTGCCAATCTCCTGGGCCTATATCAAGGTAAAATAATATGTCTTCATTTGCTCTGTGCGTATACTTTTTAGTACTAACAAAAATGAGTTTTGTAAAAAAAAAAAAAAAAAAAAGAAAAAAAAAGTTGAAATTCTATTTGTTACGATATTTGAAAATAATCTCCCAAGATCTATAATATTAATATTAATGGTATAGTCGTTTAACGTTATAATGCTTTAACAACAAGATAAAAAAAGTTTGTGATATTATCGCTTAAATATGACAACATATAATTCAAATCAACAATAACTTTTGACGTGCTTTTTAATTTCATATAACCGATAGATACGATTTTTTTTTTCAAGATAGCTGAAATGTTCATAGTTGATATTTTCAATGATTCCTGTAATACAATAAAAAGTTTGTATTATAGGAATGTGGAAAAGCAATGATTATGGTATTAATGCCTAATTTCTAATCCAAATTTAATGTATATGTGCATGCGTGTGTTATTATTATTATTTTTTTAATTTAATTTTAATTGTAATACTTTGATTATTTGTACTGAGTGTACCGCCAATGTATTGGGCGCAAGCCTGTTTTTGGTTGACAAAATAAATAAATAAATAAAAAATGATGCCCTCTAATACCGGAAATACATTCTATTATCTTACATCCACTTTCTCCTATCGTCATTATACCCGTAAATTATTACATAACATAATAATAACAATAACAACATTATAAAAGAGAGCTAATTTTTATAACGTCGCAGTATTACATTTTATACATTACTGTATAATAAGTGTGCCATGATTGTTGCATTTCAACCCCTCTGTTTCAGATGATGGGACCCCGAGGATTGCGAAAGGCGACTCAAGTTGCGATATTAAACGCTAACTACATGAGCAAGCGTCTAGAAAAACATTACGATACTTTATTCCGAGGCAAGAACGGACTTGTAGCTCACGAGTTCATCATTGATGTAAGGAACTTTAAGAAGACTGCGAATATTGAGGCTGTTGATATCGCAAAGAGACTTATGGACTATGGTATGAAATATGTGGTGATGTTTATAGTTCACGCAGGATGAAAATATTTTCATTGAAGATTTATTTTAGTATTAAATCATTTTTTATTTTTTATTTTTGTATAATTTTAAATAATAATGAAAAATAAAATTTATTGTACAAAAGAGTACGAGAGAAATTCGCGCAAGTTGAATTAAAAATTAATATTTTCCCTTTCTTTCTTTTTTAATGCATTTTGTTAAAATTATCAAAGACTAGATTTTTTTTTAACCATGTTTTGCAGGTTTCCATGCTCCCACAATGTCGTGGCCAGTTGCAGGCACTTTGATGATTGAACCTACCGAATCAGAGGACAAACAGGAATTAGACAGATTCTGTGAGGCCTTAGTCTGTAAGTATAATACGAGACGCGTAATAATATACGCGTTATCCCTGGGTAAAAAAAACTATTAAAATTGTCTCTATTGCCCAGTATTTTGTGAAGTTTTACAAAAATTACCATATTACAAGAAGTATTTAGTGCAGACTGCAGATGAATTTTACATCACCATTTTAGCACCAAGCGTAACGTTAAAAAAAAAAAATAATAAAATAGTATTTGAAGTATTTAATTATATTTATACTAATTTTTAAAGTAGTGCAAAAACGAGCTCTTTTAGAATATTATTCAGGCAAAAAATACAATTTATTAATTCTATTACTGCTGTTTAGGTATACGACGTGAAATTCGTGACATCGAGGAGGGTCGCATGGATATTCGTACCAACCCACTGAAAATGTCCCCCCATACTCAGGCGCAAGTTATTTCTTCAGAGTGGAACAGACCTTATTCTAGGGAGCTTGCAGCTTTCCCAGCGGTGAGTAATATAATAATATATATATTATCAATAATTATCATAGTACTTTAATACATAATGGATATCTACTTTATAAACTTGAATTGTTACTCGTTTGTAGTTTGTATGGTCATTGCGTATGACTCATAAGTTAATTCAACACAAATATTCATAAACATTCATAGCTCAAAATTGATTATTTTCTAGAACTACTATATAAATGAATGAAAATTTAGGTTTATTTCAAAAGGTCACGGGAATTAAATGTTATTTGAATTTGACCTAGATAAAATATATATACAAAATATGACTTTTTTTGTACTATATTTATTATTTTTTATTATAAAAAATTAAAGACTGCAAATAAACTAAATGTAAGCATAATAAATAAAAATGATTAAAAGAATTAATAATAATTAAACAAAATATTAAATTGGTAAAATGTCATCATTAGAGAGAGAGAGAGAGAGAGAGAGAGAGAGGGGGGGGGGGAAATATTAAACATAATCATATCAGGCTATAATATTGAATCAATTTACTATTTATTTAACTCAATTAATTTATTTTTGAGTTATGATTTTCAATTGTCTTATTAGTAATTGTTATTTTAATTGGCTATATATGTGTATTATTTATTTTTTCAGCCTTTCGTTCACCCTGAGAGCAAAATCTGGCCAACAGTGAGTCGAATTGACGACATTTACGGCGACAAGCATTTGGTCTGCACATGCCCACCAATCCTCCCTGCCTACTCATTCTCCAACTGAGACAAATGCTCAAGTTAAAATATTATTTTAAATTATGTCTCTTATTTGTGTTATGTTCTGTACTCTTTATGTATTAAGTATTAAAATTATGTGGGTTAATTAATTATTAAGTTAATATTCTTATTCCTTTTTGTGATTTTTTGTATTGAAATTACGCGCTGAAAACAACCACATATAAATCGCACAATAAAGCACTACGATAATTTTATAATTTTATCACTGAAAAAATAAAAATAAATAAATATATTGCAACACTTTTAAAATGATGAATTTTTAAAATAAAAAAATGAGAAAAATAAAATATTGAAGTTTTCAGCCAAAAATATAGTTCGCAAAAAAAAAAAAATAATAATAATAATAATAATAAAAAAAAAATAAAAAATGGCATTTTCTTAAGTTACAGGTGAATTATTTTCATATGTTTAAAAAAAAAAGAAATATATTCAATACATAAATATACTAAAAAGTTATAGAAATACAAAAATGTTAACCAAAAAGTATCCTACGATAATTAAACTGCAACCCGCTAAACATACATGCACAAAGAGTTGCCTATCGTAAAGGCTGAAAATGAGACTTCCTAAATTTTAGCTTTTGCAATAAAATATCACATATAATATTAATAACTCTGTATAAACTTTAAAAAGAAGCTTAAATACTATGTGGTTGGCGGTTGCTATGCACAAATGACAAAATATATAGGCTTTTAACTTTTAAAAACAGCATTTATTTTGCATTAATTAATTGCCACATTATAACAAAAAACAAAAAAGTTTAAAATTCTTCAACTTTTCCCGCATTTTAAGTTGAACATAAAAAATAAAAAGGAATATTTGGCAACATTGCATTTTATCCAGCTGTAATTTTTTTAGTGAGAAAAGCAAAAGAGGAGTGACGTTCTCATCATCTTTAAACACGTGGAATTTTCTTATTTTTATAGTTAAAATATTATAAATAACTATTAAAATGTCAGGATATACTAATTATCCAGAAGCTGACAACTATTGGGGTGATCAACAACAACAAAACCCCAGTCAAATGAGTTATAATTTTGACATGTCCGGTGCTACAGATTTTCAACCAGAACTTGATTTTCAAACATTTGACCATAGCCAACAACAACAACAAAATTATCCACAACAACAAGGAACACCACAACAAATGTATACATCAAATCCATATCTAGATACTGGAGTTGTTAATCAAGGATATAGTGGTGAAATTTATAATCCAGCTAAAATGCCTGCACAATCTGCTGCAAGTTTTGGAAATGGTCCTGAAAATACCGGTACTGATTTTGATGATGAACCACCATTACTTGAAGAATTAGGAATAAATCCAGATCATATTATTCAAAAAACATTATCTGTATTAAATCCATTCCGTGAAACAGATGTATCTATATTACAAGATACTGATATGGCAGGACCACTTGTATTTTGTTTTGCATTTGGTGGATTTTTATTATTATCTGGAAAAGTACATTTCAGTTATATTTATGGTATTGGTGTACTTGGATGTCTTGCTATTTATGCATTATTAACATTGATGACAGTTGATGGAACTACATTTGGAGCAGTGGTATCTGTATTGGGATATTGTCTACTACCTATGGTCGGATTATCTGGTGTCAACGTATTGCTATCATTACAAGGATTATTGGGAATAATTTTAACTGGACTTGCTATTGCTTGGTGTAGCTTATCTGCATCTAAATTATTCGTCAGATCTTTGAATATGGAACATCAACAATTACTCGTAGCTTATCCTTGTGCTCTACTGTATGGAGTTTTTGCCTTAATTACTATCTTCTAGAGAATTCTGAAAATTTCAAGATATTCTTTTACTTTCATCATTTAAATTATATTATTAATCATTATTTAAGTTATAAGACGACATACATTAATTAATTTTTCAACATTTAATCAAGAGATTTTTTTTTTTTCAAGTTCAAGATTGTAATTTTTTCATTTTCTACTATTATAACAACTTTACAAAAATAAAATAGGTAAGATTACTGGTAATAATGAATTACATGTACATACTTAAAAAAAACATTACAGTATAAATGTTTTTGTAAATAGTTATTAGACCATGTATTAAAGTACCTATATAGTTAATGCAAATTGAAGTACGGTATGTACTCTATTGATAATAGTTACATGTCTTCCGACTCCCTATATAAATTTGTAGACAAGCATGATTCTAGTACCTCTAGTACTCTAGTACCGCAATTGACAGCTAAAACTACTAATACTGTTTCTTGAGGTTTGAGGTCTTGTAGTCACCTGAGCGCAAGTGGTTATCTCTGTTTAGGCCATACACTATATCATTTCTGACCTTTAATCAGTCTTATCATAATAGTTCAAATAGCCCCCAAATGTATTGCAGTGTTCCCTCTAGAGAGGGGAATATAACTCACTTGAAAAAAAAGTCAGCCCAGAGTCGGAAGACATGCAGGGGACATTGAATGCTACTACCAGTCACGTAACATGAGCTGGGAATGATATTTTTCAATTGGACAACTACTTGCAAATCGTAAAAAAGGTGTGGTTTACTGGGTATATAAGATCAAAATTAAAGAAAAGGGTAGAAATACCATCAAGGGCCTTACCGCAGTAGAAGTTCTATGGAGAGGTTGAGATCTCATGTGGCACAGAATTGAGTTATAATGTTAATAGTAACCTGTTTTATAAGTGAACTATACTGTGTGGCTCTCGACCTCAACATACAACTTCTATTGTAGTAAGTTCCTTGCTAGTATTTCTAGATTTTTCTTTAATACTGATTCTAACTGCCATGAGTTTTTCCATGGCATCTTAAAGAAGACTTTAAGATGCCTTGTTTTTTTCCCTTAATGTGATTTACGGGGTGTAAATCTAGTAATTAAAAGTGTGAAATTATTTTATATTTGTGTGATTAAAAATCTAATTTCTGACTGTGTTTTTATGTTTACAGCTTTGGGAATTGTACTTGGCTTCTAGAAAATTGGAACCATTTCATAGCCATTTCTCCAAAGGTACTGTATTGTATAGGTAATTTAAGCCACATAATAATATCCAACAAAAGCTTGTTGACGTTAAAATTTATAAATTTTTTCAAAACAATGATTAAAAAAAAAAAATAATAATAATAAAAAAAATAAAACTTTCAAATTTAGGGGAATGTAATTTTAAATTTAATTTTCATGAGAAAATAATTTAAAAAAAATCTCTACAATAGAATTTTTTAAAATGTCTTGAATACCAACATTCAGATTAAAGTATCAATGTATTGATATAAAAATATCGATTATTGATATTATGGAATCAAAAGTATTATATTGGGAACAACAATATAGGCTATCAATTATCAATGCGACCTGCTACTATAATCCCTACTACGTACTATTCTTTGTTAACATTTTTATAATACATGCTTAATTAAAAGTATACTTTAAAAAAATTTAATGTATTAAATTATGATGTGTTGATCTGTTACAGATTTTTCTTCTATGTGACTTTCATACCAAAAAACAACAAATCTTCGTGGGATACCTTGACGTCAAACTGTTTTCACTGAAAGTGACTGTTTGAACAATTTTAGTGATCAAAATTGGTGTTTATTGTAGAATAATTTTCTCACTGACTTAATTCCATGACTAATAATTTTGTGCAAATTTAGACTCTTGATTTTATGTTTTAAAGAAGCAGATAAATAATAATAATAATAATGAAAATGTGGTTGCAACCTAGAATTAATCAGGCAATGCAATTTAAAAAGATTGTATATTTCCGATCTAGATTATTAAATTTTTGGCTTTGCAAACACTTTTGTTTCTATGTAATAATTTTTGTATGTTTCATCTTTAATTTTGTTATGACAATTAACTTTAATTTATGTTGGAAGTTATTAATTTGTTATACAGTAGTTATTGTAGTATTGATATTATCTTTTAAACTTTTGGAAGGAAGACAAAAATCTCTCCTCCACCTAAAATGTAAATAGCTTTTTTATTGTATGTTTGTTTGTTTTTCGATTGAGTTTACTGAAAAATGGCTGAGACAGACTTCTAGCATAAAAAAAAAAATACAATAAAAATAAATCGACATGTTTATGTTATTAAAGGTAAGAATGGGTAAAACCAACAAATGTCTTACCACGGCGATCAATGTGGCTGATAATAATTTGATAACACAATTATTTAATTGATTATGACATTTTGAGGCTACGCTCAAAGGAACTGATAGTCAAAGAGACTTAACTCAATGTAAATCAAGGTCCATATAATAAAGAGGTTGAGCGCAGCACAAAACTCGCGCATTTGATTTCCTTTTGCAATGGGTTGTACTTGGTTCTAAGCTAATACGATGTCGTTCACCGGCTGTGTCACTGATAAGGTGAACAAAATCGTACGTGGTGATATGACGTCTTTGGTGAATTTCTTTAAGCTGCGCAACCTTGGCCAAAACTTTTCCCGGAGCAACTAACCTCTTATATAATATGGACCTTGAAGGTAAATATTTTAGCTAACTTCCCGCCAAGATCTTCAAAGCTCATCATTGTGGTATAAATTCCTTGATTGGTTTTCCTATTCTTTCCTTTCATATAACACACACAATAATTGAAATGCTTGCTTGATTATCTGTCCCAGTTTTGCTTGTATGATTTACTTATATTTTTGCTTTTCTTTTCCTATTGTAAAAAATTAAAGGGTAGTTATAATTTCCAGGTGTAATTCTCCATGCTTCAAGTAGCTTTTTATTTTTATTATGAAGTTAATTATTTTAAATTATTCTGGAGGTAACTATAAGTTTAAATATAATTTAATTTGTATGTCTTTAACCATTTATTATTTCCCTAAATTTATTATAACTACAACTATAAGCAAGATAAAAAAGAATAATATTAAAAAGAAAAAATGTAAATATTGTATATGAATGCTTTTGGATTTAATAAATAAATATTTCCTAATGTAATTTGTAAATTTTTATTACTATTTTCTAATTGTTTATTGCATAAATAAAAAAATAATAACAATAAAAAAAAATTAAGACAAGAGTTACAGTTTTAAAGCTGTTTATTAATTAACAATAAAGAGAAAAAAATCATTACAATAATATATTGATAATTTAAAAATAAGTACAATTTTTATGATACTATATAATACAAGGTTCATGGTGTCCAACCTATAAATACTGTACTAATGAAACTAGAGGCTCTGATTTTAATAATACTACTCTAATGATGAATCAAGGAAAATAATAGACCATTGCAGTTTGGAAAGAAAGGAAAGTTTACATGAAACCAGTTTGAATTTGGCTGGGGGAAAATTCTTAATATCACAGAGATAAAAAAAAAAAAAAAAACTGGATAGTTTACAACACCATTCTGCACAAGAAGTGGATTAGGTATTATTTTATGTTAGCAAGCCAACAGTAATGACCTTTTGAACCTTGCATTGTATTTTAAAACATGAAGTTGTTGCACAGCTTTAAAAAAAAGTTGTGTTTACTCTGTCGCCAATTCTCTATAGGGTGGTTTCATTCATGTTAAAGTTGACACCATAAGTGAGCGCTAAATAACATTGGCCAGTATAGGAAAATGTCAATTTTGCCAGTTTAAAAATACTTTACAATATTTTTGAGAGCATTGATGCTGAACAGGTTGAATTAGTACCTCAAGTATGCAACAAAAATATTAATGACCAAAAAATAGCTAATTTTCCAAAGAAAATAGCCAAAAACTACGTTTGTCCTATGCTGAGCAATGTTATTCATTGCTCAAGAAGAGCATCGAAAAGCACTCAGAATGACATCATGCGCACACACCCTATTGTCACAGTAAATACACATACTTGTTTGTGGCAAAACTAAAATAATAATAATAATATATCGCGGGACTCTTATTAGCTCTCTTAAATATAAACTTGAGTAACTTTGCTTATTTTTTTTTTATTTTTCATTTTTTCAATTGGAAGCTTGGACAAAATAAAAAATAGATTTCATTCAGTATTATTTTGATCCATTCTCAGGTTCAAATTTCCTCAAATTAAATAATCAAAATTTTATTTAAAATTGATGGCTGTGCAGGCTTTTATACAGGGGGAAAAATGTTGTAATATCTACAAGATGTTTAAATTCTATTTAGCTAGCTACTGGCAATCAAAGGCAACCATTCAATTGAGGGCTTCCTTAGTATGTTGTCTGAGGATAAGGTATCTAGCTGTGCCACCTGGAGAAAATAAAAATAGAAAACAATTAATAATTTTCAACATGTATCTCTAGATTTTATCATAGATATGAAGTATGCAAATTCTGAAATAATAACTTTTAAATCTAATGACAACAATCTCTTCTACTTAATTTTGATTTTTTAAAAATATTAAAATTGGCAATTATAAATTTATAAAAACTCATACTCGGATACTAGCTTGAATTTGTAAAAGGAACAACTGTTTTGAAGCCGACTATAAGCAATTTTGCTCACATCCGCTTCCGTTTCATCTTACTGTGCATGCGTATAGTAAGGAGAAATGGAAGCTGATGTAACCGAAATCGCTTATAGTCAGCCTCAAAACAGTTGTTCCTTTACTAGTCAATAGTATAAGAAAACTAATGATTTCTAAACATTACTATATGAAAACTTACAAAATTACATCAAAAATAGCAATTGAAAATGTATAAGCAATTACAGTATTAAAAAATAAAGCTAGAAACTAAAAGCTTCCTAGTAAGTTAAATGCTATACATGTAATTTATTTCAATTTTATACTGGCATCTATCCTTATAGAAAGACAACAAAACTCACCTGTCTCCTGACATAGCTAACAAGAATATCAAGTTGTTCTGGAGTCACATCTTTCCTCCTGCCTAGCATACGACGCCACAAAGCCGCTGCGAGAACTGTATCTGATCCCTGAAGTCCCTCATCATAACCAATCAGAGCTGCTCGGAATTGCTGAGACAGTTCTTGCATTGTCGCATTTGTGTTTGTAGCCTGGAACATAATTTTATTATTGTTTATTGTAATTTAGCACTAATTTTTCTGTAATTAGGGGTTTCAGGGTGACTGGGAATCAATCATCAATCAATGGGCCAGCTTCTCGGGCCTTTGAATGAACTATTTTCAATTACGATTATATTAACAACTACGCTCATTTAACATTTACCTCAAGTCTACGCATTCTAGTTCTCACATCTTGCCATAGAGCTTCAACAAGACCATTTCTCATTGTCCTTCCTTCTTTTCCTTCTACCATAGCACGAGTCATCACCATCCAACAGTGAAGCTCTGTTACTAGGAACCAAGTGAACATCGTATCTGGCATATTTAACTCTGAAATTATGCAAAAGTAGTATTATTAAATTAGTATAGTTTATTTCTTTATGACATTTAACATTTGTTATTTGTTATGATGAGGTTTTGAAAATATCTGACATAATCTACATTTTCTATTACCTTTAACAAATTCTGTAAAATCTACACCATCAGCACAGCGTTCGTATATCACATATCCAGATGCTTTTAATCTCTGCAAATAAAAATAAATTTAATTAAGTAAAATTTTAAGAAATTAAACTTTAAAGGAATTTAACTGTATAAAAAGTCATACAAAAACTTACACTACGAGAGTGATCCAAAATTCCTAGTTTTTGTACTAATTTTTTGAAAAAAGAGTCATTTGATTTTGCTATTGTAATAGTATTGGTGCTCTTTAATCTTGCTAAGGGTAGAATTCTAGGGGTGAGATTCATCAGGGGTGCTTGTAGCAAGGGTGTGTAGTACACAACCTAGAAAAAAAAAAGTATATGCACACTATAGTTAAACAAAAAATGCATACATCGATCTTGTCATGTGTATTATAATCTGTGTATAATTTTATTTGATTACATAATCAAAAATTGCAGCAAAACAATGTTAAAAAATAACAAATTTTCGTTAAATAAATTCATAACTTTACCTTCATGCATCTTAAAGTTGCTCTTAACATTTTATATTTTATAAAAAAATAAGTTAAAATTTCATAAACACACTATATAAAGAAAAAATAAACATATAAAGTTTGTATCAGGTTTGTATCATGTTCTTCTTGATATAATTAGTTACGCCCACTTTTCTAGCAGACGACAGAAATTGCGCGCAGTCGCCATGTAATGACGTCAGAAGTAGGAGGGTGCAAAAATTTTGGAAGCCATTTTCGATCTGTGACGGTTATCAAGTGGATTTTTTTTGCAAATTATTAGGTAAAATTTACATATTTTATAATTATTAAACATTTAATGAATATATATTTTATATATAGTATGAATTTCAGATAAAACTGATAGTTAAAATATTGTAAATCTGTTATTTCAGACAAGCGATTGACCAAAATCTATACATAACTCACCCCTAAAGGGAAAGAAATTCGGGAGCCTTTTTGCAGTAGTAAACGACAGCTGAAACAATGCCAGTTCGTAAACAAGGTGGTAAGATCGAATTTCTCTAGGGTTAGGTGTTGGATGGCTGTGCATAATTTCTTTGTAGATGTAAAAAAATCCCCCAACTTTTCTATCAAAAAGGCTAAAAAATTTATACATACTATTATTCCAATACACAAAGCCTATCATATCTATCTCGATCCTCTTCTTTTTTTTTTTCTTTTCCTTTGAAACTACAAAGTTATTAAGCATGTTTATTTAGTTTATTATTTATTTTATAGACACAGCCATTTACTTATAGTCTTCTACCTTATATACCTCTCTTTCATTTTGTCTTTGTATATAATAGTAATTTTTAATCTGACGTTTTGATAAATGGTGTGTCAAAACTTTGTCACTACACGTATGTAACTTTTCAACACATTGTCGGGATATATCATTCATTTTACTCATTCTTCATTTTTGTTGCATAAACATCATACATTCTAAGTGCTTCACATAATGAAAACTAAACTTGTAATAACCATATTTTAATACTTACAAAAATATACATAACATACCCCCCTTTTAGCACATATAAATATATTGATATTATATTTATTTTTATTCTTAATTAAGAGTGCATATTATTAAAATTTGTGTATAAATTCAGTTATTATTTATTAATAAATGACTTTAATTAATTACAAGTATGTATGTAATAAGCAATTAACTTTTTATTCTTATATATTTTTCAAATCAAAGATTACTTGAATTTACCAAAAATAATTTGTAAAAGTATTTGTTTTTTGCATCTCATTTTTAAATTTGTGTAAATACACATTGGGTTTTAATATCAATAAATCAATAAATATCAAGAAAGAGAGATACATAAGGTCTTTCCATTTAGTCAATTTACAATTTATCTTTTATTACTTGTAGTTTCTATACCATATTATATTTCTTTGTCATATTTTGTAGCTCGATCTATTATTATTATTGCGGTGCAAATAAACAATTAAGATTTTTAAATTAATTTACTTAACATTTATTAATTTTGCAGATTTATTTTTTATTGAAGCATTACTCTGTGAACCAAAATTGGTTTCCACTACTAAACTCTAAAAATTGTGCAAGAAAAAAAAAAAAAAGAAAAAAAAGAAAAAAGAAAAGAGCGTTTGAGTATGACAATGAAAATATGTTTGCTAGAAACCTAATATACTGGAACAGTTTTCTTAATTTAATAAATTTAAATGCCCATAAATTTATTTCCTTGCATCTTTATGATAAATTGTTAAATTGACTATTTATTCATGACTTGCATTTTAATTGTTTCATTATTATTGAATGATAAAATGGGAAAGACTGGAAAAAAAATTGGAGTAATTTTAGTTCATATTCTAAAAGAAGATATTGTCCTGAATTGATTGAAATGAACATTTCTAATTTTAGAGTTCATTTAAAGGCGTATAACACCCTGAACAAAAAAGTTGTGTGATATTCTAACAAACCTGAAAATCAACATTGATTTGGCTGAAGTCATTGATTTCTAATTTATTTTCCATTTCACAAAATGCCACTGGCGGTCACTGACGTCACAGCTTGCTTGTTTTACGCGCGACTAAACCGGGCAAGCTGTGACGTCAGTGACCGCCAGTGGCATTTTGTGAATGGAAAATAAATTAGAAATCAATGACTTCGGCCAATTCAATGTTGATTTTCAGGCTTGTTAAGATATTACACAACTTTTTTGTTCAAGGTGTTTTATGCCTTTAAAATTTTTAATTATTTAAAAATAAAAAAATTATGTCAGGGATGGTAACTTATGCATGTGGGCACAGGAAAAAGTTATCAACTGTGACATTATTTTGTGACTATAAAAAATTAATTAAAAATACTTAAAGAACTCAAAATTTATGAACTGGCATATCTATTGAATCAAGGCAATGTCCTCTTTTAGAATATATGATAAAATTACAACCTTAAATATTTTTGGTCTTCCTCATTACAAGCTCAATGCTTTTCTAATAAGGAGAAAAAAAAATTAAATAACCAAGTTTGCAATAATTACAAAAATTTTAATGCAAGTCGTTAATTAGCATGGTTGTAGTTAATTGTACAGTAGCTTGAAATTTTAGAAAAATAATTTGAAAAACTTCTCTATAATGTGGTTGCTAACATTCATGTTTAAATTTACAGATCAAATAATTAATACTGTAACGATAGTATAGGCCTAATTCTTTTAATTAAAGTAATTAATCTAAAAAAAAAAAAAAAAAAAAAAAAATTAAATAAACAGCTAAAAAGTTGTAAATTAAAAAATCGAGAAGGTGAAATTGCACTTCAGTAAGTGTTATTGGGTTGGTTAAATTCTGCAAAATACCACAAGTAAAAGAACTGTGATTCCAGTGAATATATTTATTAGGATATATCAGGACTCGTTCAATATTCTAGTTATTTAAGTGTCAAAATTATCACATGTAGAAGCAAATAATTTGTCCTTAATATTTTAAGGTATCTATTTTAAGGTCTTCTTTCTAACGCAATAAGTTTAAAAAAAAAAAAAAAAAAAAAAAAAAGGTAAATGGTAAATGGTGTATATAGGTGTGTGATTTATAGCACTGTCAATGTTGTGATATCTTGCACAATATTTTATTTCTATGTCATCACTGTAAGTCTTATCTTATGTAATTTATTATTTTACTCTGCACTATTTATGATTTGTTACTATGTCAAAAAAAATAGGTCAGATTGTCAATGTTTTTATTTTTTACAATGAGAGATATTTTTTTGTGGGGGATAATTTTATTTCATATTCTTAAAATGAACATTATTCTGAATTGACTGATACTTGAATTTTTATTTTTTGAGTATATTAAGTATTTTTTAATAACAGTATTTTATAAAAATCAAAAAATGATGTCACTGATTGCAATTTGGGCATAGAAAAAAAGTTGCTGATCGTAACTTCATTTTGAGACTTTCAAAAATTAATTAAAAATACTTAATGAACTGAAAAATTAGAAATTTACGTATCTATAAATTCAAAACAATGCCCTCTTTTAGAATATGCAGTAAAATTACCCTCTAAAGTCTTCCTCCTTAAATTGTATGATTTGATTACATTCAAATTCTAAGGGGAACATTTTTGGGCAGTATATTGATATTTAATACTAAAAGTTCATCACAAACATTTTAAAAAAAGTACAGTTTATTTATCTATTCGTTTATATAATTTATTTATCTGTTTATCTATTTATTCATTTATTGATGCACTTGATTGATTTATCTATTTGCTTCTATTGTTTCATTGCATTTTGATACTTTGCATTGCAAAACCATAAACTATTATAAAACTTGCAAGAAAATCTGTATAGTATCTCTATTGTTTTTATTATTTTCTTCATCTTTTCTGTACACATTTCATTGATTTTTTTTTTCTATTCTCATCATTCATAATGCATGCTCATAAACATATCTTGTTATTTATTAAATTCTAGTTGTTTAAAATGTTATGTTCTTTAATTTATTTATTGCATTTATAGTAAAAAAAAAAAAAAAAAAAAAAAAAAGATTAAATAAATGCATGATAAAAGTATAGACTTTGTGTTTATGTGTATGTCTTATTTTTTTAAAAAATGTATTTATTTTATTTAAAAAAAAAATAAATATGCACTTATTTTCTTTTATGTTGCTTTTTTATTTTATTATATTATTTTTTATTACTTCATTTTTTTTTATCCTTTACATCTGTATATTTTCTGTAGTTTTTTTTTTTAGTATACTTTTTTATGTATTTTTAAAGTACTTTTGAAAGTTTTATAGAATATAAAAAGGGTTAGTTATATATTTTATATGGGTTATAAATATTAATAAAAAAAAAAATAATAATAAAAAAAGTTGATGGTATTAATCAATATTTAAGTAGGTTTAAGATGATCAATGAAGTTGCTTTTATTTTATTTTACTTTGAGCCCTACATTTGTCTTGTTGGCACTTTATTATTTTGTTGATTTATGTAATGCAGGGTAAATATATGATGTATTACATATTATGGTAGATATAAAATTTAGATATCTTTATTTTAATATTTTTTTTAACAAACTAAAATATACATTGGGTGATTTTTTTTTCGAAAGAAATGATTTTTCACATTTAGTTTATGTTATTACTTATTTAATTAACTTTTATCTCGTAAAAATAAATTATTTGCTTCTATAAGATAATTAGTATAATAATTGGAGTCTTAAAAAAAAAGGAGAAAGAGGGGGAAAAAAAAAAAAAAAAAAAACTGCGAATAGAAATGAAGTTAAAAGGAGGCACTCACTAATTGGCACCTTTTTATATTGCTGTATATTTTAATTAAAATTTTAAGTAAAAGATGCGAAATTAATGAAACTGTAGTAATTATAAATTTTAATTAAAGTTGATATAAATAATACATGTGTTATTGTTATTTTTTAAATATTTATTTCTTTAATTTAAATTAAATTTAGACTAAATTTTGATCATAAAAAAATGCAACTTATTATCGATATTATAATAATCAAATATTTCTGCTATTTTTTATTTTTTCACTTCCAATTTAATTCAAAGTTGTTGTGTTTTTCCTCAAAATCTCAAAATATTTTTTTAAAAATGTATTTTGAAGTTATTAACAATGTTTTTAGAATTAACTATAGAAATAAAATGCAACTCGCTCTACTATACAGTATATTTACAGTGGTGATTAAAATAATAGCCTCAAATTTAAAATAATTGAAAAAAAAATGTATTAATTAAATATTAGTAAACACTAATCTTATTCCAAAAATTGCAATGTTCTTCTAAAAATTCATAGGAATAATAGGAAACAATTTTATTTATGAACCTCTAATAGTAAAAAAAAAAAAAAAAAAAAAAAAAAAAAAAAAAAAAAAAAAAGAAGAAAAAAAGGAAGAAACAAAAATAATAAATCAGAAATAAAATTTAGAAAAATCGATGTTCATGTCGACTTACGTAACTGAAGATGACAAAAAAAAAAAAAGAGATTGATTATATTTATTCACTATGTTATCAATTCACTTGAATCTCAGAACACTACTGTATATAATCCATCAAAGTCAAACTTTTGTTTACAACTGTGAGTTTTGTAAAAGCATTAAATTTCATTGCTAATTTTAAATTGAAATTTAAGTATACCTTTTCTAGAAAATCAATAATATAGGCCTATTGTTAAACGTAAAAAAAAAAAAAAAAAAAAAAAAGTATTAATTAAGAAATTTTGTAATAATCTTCTTTAACATTAGACTTGTTAATTTCATGTAGCATGGGAACTTCATACCACCTTGATTGCTTATATGTACCACAAGGCGGGGTGACTTTTACACACTAATTATTGAAAAATTTCCTGAGTCTAGAATCTATTTTAATTACAGTACATAATATGGTCTATTATCTAAAAAAAAAAAAAAAAAAAAAAAAAAAAACAGAAAATAAGGAGTGAAAAATGGGGTGGCAAAGATGCCTCATAGGACCATGATGAATAACATTTAAGTGTTCTAGAATCCATAACAATGTTGTTGCAAGAAAATGTCTATCTTGTTATCTGTGTCTGTATCTGTGTCTTACGTAGCAAAATGTGTATCTCGTTTTTTTTTTTGTCACGTGAAGCAATATGTGTAAGTCGTTTCTGAACGTTATGTAAATGGCGGTGGACTTACACATATTGCTTTGCATGATAAAAAACAAGATACCCATTTTAATTGCTTCCCGTGACAAAAAACGAGATTCTTATACATATTGTTCGCAACAACATCAATACGTGTATCTAGAACCACAGAGTTTCTTTTAATATTTTAGAATACGCAGTATAGTGCATAATGGTATGCATATATTTTTTTAAATTAAAATTGATATTTATTTTGGCCACCATCAACAGTATTTTTGTGACACAAAAATTATTTCCACCACATTTTTATTATATTATATGTTCTAAATGCTCTCTTTTTTTATCAATAGGTATTATATATTTTTTAGAGCCAAATATAATAATACAGTTATACATAATACTTTTTTTCTATAACCTTACGCCCAGTGCTGGTAATGATACTCGATAATAAATAAAAAGGGAGTTTCATTGAAAGTTACTACACAAGCACAATATCCAATTTGAATGAAATATTTTAGTTTTGATTTGAACAATTGAGTAAACAGTTTTATAAAAATTTCAGCCCCCATCATAGTTAATGCAATATTTTAATTTTTTTATTTTTCTTTATTATAGGTATAATATTCAAGTCTCTTAACTATTCCATTAGGGAGTTTTATTTCTAAATTGTATTATTGCAATAATTTTAGTTTATATAATGTTGAAATTGCAGAATTGATACTATTCCATGTTTGTTGACCCCCCCCCCCCCCACTGAAAAAAAAAAGTAAATACTGTAATGTTTTCGAATCAACATATAAAACTAATTTTACAGAAAAAAGAACACAATAATAAATTCTGGTGATGGAGCTGTGTACATAAGAAATACAATCTAAGTTAAACCATGGTTGCTATTTATTAGAGAAATAAAAATGTCTCTACTATTCATAATCTTTATTTGTAAATTAAATGGATTGAAAAATAATTTTTCTTATAGAGAAGTTTTCCAAATTGTAATGTATGTATAAAGCATGTGTCTATAGTTATGTGCATCATATAAAATAGTAGTTATAGTAGAAAAATACTTAATGGAAAGTTACAACGGAAATTTATATTTTATACAGAGGCACACCGAGCTTTGGAACTATTGGAAGATTATCATTCCAAATTGACTAGACCTCAGGATAAACAGCTGAGGTTGGCAATTGAACGTGTCATTCGAATCTTCAAGTCTCGGCTCTTTCAAGCTCTGCTTGGTGAGTAAATACATTTTTTTCTTATTTATACTTGAAGGCAGTAGATATGGTCGATTTACCAAAAGTATTTTGTTGTGTCTCACCATTCTAACTATATCCATGTAAAAAGGGGCCACTGATATAAATTGACGAGGTGTGCTTAAGGAAGCTAGCTATTACATTTATATCTATGAATATCTTCCACAGTAGATTTATGATCTTAATTGGTGATTTTCTGAGACATTGAAATCCTCTTCTAAGATTGATTGCCAAAGTTGCTTTGAGCATTTTCACAAAAGCGACGTTTTGTTTATACCAACCATAGATCTGATCACAGACGAATTGGACGGTATTTGCCCCCTGTTACACCCCCTTACAATGTAGAATGCTGTGACCTTACTACCTATCAAGTTACTGTAGTAGAAGTCAGATGCTCAATATCTCCAATGTGTGGTCGTTTTTTGCTACTAAAATTTTAAACCATAGCTTATTGTGTCAGCTATCCTATAAAATATTGAGTATTAGTCACCCTTAAAATAAATACAGAATATACATTGTTGCAATTGCATTGAGCTTTATGAGACTATAACTTCAAAATCCCTGTAATTCAAATTTTTATGGTTACACTCACAAGTCAGTAATTTTTACATACCTGGGTTCCTCGTGGCACAAAACACACTGACGGCCAACCAAAACTTAATATCAAAGGTGATGCAGCTTTGTAAAGAAAATGACTAAAAGGTGAGTTGAGTTGTGTTTTGTTGCCTGCTCTTGAAACACCTGTACAAAATGAAAGGAAAAATATTCTGGTGTTTTGCAAGCTGATGAGAAAGCACTTAACTCTGTTCACCTTTTAGCCTTTTAATTTATAAAGCAGCATCATCTTTGAATTTTTATCAAAATTATATCCCGCAGGCTAGAAAAGTCAAATAAACGACTAATTCATATTAAAATGATTTGTAGAAAAATAAAAAATACCTTTTTTTAGAGTTAAGTGTGTTTTTAATAATGTATGCTGACAAATGCCATTTAAATAATAATAAAAAATAAAATAAACTGAGGGGAAAACCAAAACTACAGTACTGAATTGAAATAGCATGCTCCACATTGAACTATAGCTATATTTATGTTTGATGCCCACTCATCTAACATTGTTAAAGTTACCTGATGAGTACAACAGGTAACTAGAAATTGGCAAATGTTAAAATTATAGGACTAGTGGTACATATATGATTATGTACGTAGCGATTGACAGTTTTTGTTCATTAGTAAATCAAATGAGGAAAAAAAAAAACTGTAAATTTATTGTTTGTCCATCATTTAGCAATGATATAAGTGTTGAGTAATGACAATAGGATAGACATAGAATGAGAGAAATAAGAGCACTGCATGTATTGAAAATTAATGCAAAGCAAAATTCTCTAATTTTGATAGTTAAGTAATTTGAATCCCTCTCCCATTAACTTATCAAAATTATAAAATTTCGCTTTGCATTAATTTTCAATAAGTAGTGCTCTAATTTCTCTCATTCTATATCTACATCATTAATAGTGATATACATTTTTTTCTTCACATTTGTGTCGAGTAATTAGTGTGGTACGTTTTAAAAATATTAAAATTTATCATCTCTCTCTCTCTCTCTCTCTCTCTCTCTCTCTCCATCCATCTCTCTCTAATCAAATAATCAGCCAGGTACATACTAGATATAACATGTAATTTTTTTTTTATTTATAAGGAAAATAAAAATAATTAAAAATAATCATTGCTAAATAAAATAATTAATAATAATAAATATAATTGAAAGAACAAAGTTTATGGCTTTCTAAACGAGCATCTGGCAAACTCTTATGTAACTATTTGATTAATGAATTGACTTGTTTCCAATATAAGTAATAATTCTTAGCTTCAATGAAAACTTCTATGAAAATGGTTCACTTCCAAATAACTTTCCGTAGAGTTGAAGAGTGACTTTATATCAACAGACCTAATTTAATTAAATTTCGTTTTCATACTTGGTATCTTTACTCTCACAGTCAGAAGTAAAAGAGAAGTAATCAAGAAACTAGGTCAAGTATTTTAGACTTATTTGCGAGTTTTTTTTATTCGTTTTTGTACATAATTGATTTTTTTTCTTGTTATAATTTTTCATCAGGACTTTATTCTTTGATGTTTATACTCCTCAGACTTATTTTAATTTAATAGTTAGTAGCCCTTTTTAGCTATTAATTATGTTAACTAATTAAAAATCAATTTATTTTAAGAGTCATAAAAACTTTGATTCGATTGAAAAAAACAAACAAACTATTTAACATTTCAAAACCAAAATAATGTTTTTAAATTCGGGTTTTTTGTTTTCAAGTTTAATGCCATCTATAATAAAATTAAGAAAGTTGTAACAAAATTTTTGTTTGATACGTGCTGCCACCGTGTAGCTAAAATAGTATTTATTTTCTAGCAATGAAAATCAATATAAAAGATACCCGGGATTGTAATTTGTTGCTTTTATAAGGGATTTCAGTGATAAATCTATTAATCTAGTCAACACTTGGCATCTTTATCTCTGATAATTATTGTCTTGTAAGACAGGGAATATAAATATGTCAAATAATAATTACGTTATTTATCCTTCACGTTAAAAAATTTATTATTTTTTCTTTCTTTCGAGAAAAACGACTGGCACACTTTAAATTTTCTTTTTTTAAAAAAATTTGCTAATCATTATTGCAAGTGTCTACTCCCCCCCCCCCCCCCCCCCCCGCTTTTTTTCCAACTTATCCCATTTTTGTTAACAGTATATAGGACTCTTATGAAGCCTTATATTTATGTATATAAAAGCTTTTTAAAAGGTTTCTATACATTATCGTACGGCAGGGAAAAAAAGAGGATAAAATAAGAAAAAGAGAAATAAAAATCCAGCAAAATTTTGGCTGTCTATAATTGAAGAAGGGGAAAAAAAGTCTATATAACATAAAGATTTATTCTTTTAAGAAGTATTTTAGTTTAAAAATTACGCACTTAAGATTTTGTATAAAACAAAAAATTCTTCTTTTTGTTTTATAGTTTGGTTTAAAATGATGTTCAATTTTTCTATCAAGGATATTATACTCTCGATTTCTACAATTTTTTTTTATTATTTTTTTATTTATTATTCAGTCAATAGATTTTGTAATTAAAATGCTTATTTTTTTGACCTACATATTCTAACTTCAAATAATAGAAAATTTCTCTAGCTGTAAATTTAGATATTGACTGATAAAGGAACAACTGTTTTGAAGCGGACTATAAGCAATTTCGCTCATATCCGTTTCCGTTTCGTCTTACTGCGCATGCGTAGTAGGAGAAACGGAAGCGGATGTGATCAAAATCACTTATAGTCGGCCTCAAAACCGTTGTTCCTTTACTAGTCAATACACAAATTAAAATAAATATTACGATTACTTTGTCCTATTATGAAACATAAATGACGAAATATAAAGAAGAACATTTCATGTAAACTGAAAATCAACATAAAATTGATATCCAGTTCATATACATACGGTAAAGAAAGATATAAAAAAAAAAAAAAAAAAAAAAAAAAAAAAAAAAAAAAAAAAAAGATGAAGTAAAGAGGATCAGGAAAAAAAAGTTTTTACTTTTCTACCATTTCGTACTCTATGTATGTACTGTACAACATATTCTTTTGGATAAAAAAAGTATATATAATAATAAAAAGAAAAGAAAAGAGAAAAAGAGGAAAACATTATTATATGCACTGATGTATCGCGCAAACTCCAATATGGAAGAGGATTTTAGTACCCGAGTTTGTGAAAACCTTGCGCTTTTAGTCTTTGCCGACTGGTTGGCAGTAAGCCACAGGCATTTCAATACTAACAATGTGCTTCTGTGACTTTTTTCCATTCTTTGTTGTGTATTAAAACGTCTATTACAATATGACATGAATTAATTTTAATTTATATATATCAATTAAATTCCGTCGAATTATAGTTACAGATTTTTTTAAAACTGATTTTCTTACATAATTTTTTATATGAAATTTTTATATTTTTATGTGGTTAAAATGTGTACAAGTGATTTTTTTTAAAACATGAATTTATTGTGAAATTTTATTTCTAAAAGTGGTAATAAATAAGTTAGCAAAGTTGATATTTCTTTTAAAAAATTAACTTGTAAAAGCTATCAAAAATTAACTTGCCATTCATTTTTCATAAAATAAATCTGATAAAAAAAAAAAAAATCCTGCTATAAGATTTTATAAAATAAAAATTTGGCAAACTTTTTTTTATTGAAATTTACTAATTTAGGTATATATTATATTTATTAATTAAAATATAATAAACAAAGAATTTTTTATATAAAATATTTAAATTATATATATTTTTAAATATGTTGTTATTTTTTTTTAGTTCTGAAAAAACTAATTAAAGCCTAATACGTAGATACAAACACAGAAAAAGTTCTCTTTGTTGTTTTAAAAAATTGTCAACAACAAACGTGCAGTAAAAAAAAAAAAAAAAAAAAAAAAAAAAAAAACACGGCATACATTTTTTTAATATAAAAATATTTTATGTTGGTAGTATATAAAAAAAATATCATATATTATATTCATTTTATGAAAGCTTAGATAAAAATTTATGCATACTAATTATCGTAAATGTATGACGTAAACATGTATCACAAAAAAATGAAAAAAAATTGTAGTTAATATTTGGTTTATTAAGTTTTACTTTAGTAAAAAAATAATAATCGTTATATATATATATAATGTACTGTATATAAATACATGTATACATACAGTATATTATATATTTGAGAGAAATCGGATAAAATATTATATATATTTAAATTAATGTTGACACCTTTTTAATAACAAAGTTAAGAGTTTGAGGTTTTTGGTTTTCATAAAACTTTATAAATTATTTACGTAATCGTCTTAAATCATTAAAATGTCAAGTTTCATTATTGTATGAAAATTTGATGTCTTTTATGAATTTTAACATTTTCTAATTTAAATAATATGAAAATTTTTAAGTCGATTTAAATTCATAGCTTTACTGGAATGGATAAATTATTCTTTATTTTTTTTTAATTTAATTTTCTTACACTAACTTTTTCTTTATAATTCCTTGTTTGTTTCTATACATTTATAATTATATTAAAAATTGTTTTATATTCTTAGAATTTTAAATTTCTCTGTAAATTTGATTTACAGTAAATATGAATGAGCACACTCATAATTTAATTTTTATTCTGATAATTATATTATAGAAAATTGATCTCAGATAAATGTAAATTTTATTATAATGTTATTAAAATTTCAAACTTCCTTTTTTTTCTTTTTTGTGGTGACAAGATAGTATAATTTATTATAAAAACTTTTTATCAAAAAAAAAAAAAAAAAAAAAAAAAAAAAAAGTTTGTTGAATTTTTTTATATTTTAACATTATTCTCATTTTTTTTTATAGAAATAAAATAGAACTTGAAAGATTTTTGATACCAGTGCCAACGAAATAACTATAGTGATGCGTTGTGAATTTTGAATCCCTTAATTTGATATTTTAAGGGTAATAATAACATACTTTTATAAAAAAAAGTGCTATATTTATTATAACCATAGTATAAATATTATAACCCTTGTAATAGGGTTTCTATATGGGTGGGGATTCATCGCCGATGGCCTTATTCGGCATGGTTTGGTTAATGCGTGTACGCGCTAGCATGCAAAGATGTTCAAGATGTTCAGAACAACATTCTGAAAATGCACAAACTATGGTTGCCCATTCTTCAAGTTCGCAACCTTTAAGTAATCAACCAGACGTTAGTACTACAAGTAGTAGTGGAAATAATGATCCCAATAGAAGTTCATATTGTGCTGTACATGGTTATAACACACCTGGTAAGTGGAATAAACTTATTAGCCCAGTAAGCATGTTTTACTCGGACAAAAGTAAATATACAGTATGTATTAGCCCATTTTCCAGTAACATTTAATAATAATAAACTTTTTGAAGCCCTTGTCAACTTACTTTTTTATCATTTATACTAGATTGATAATTACTATACCTCATTATCCATGAATTAGACACCACCACGTTAATTTTGTATTTATTTTCATTTATTTTCTTTTTGACGGTTATTTCGTTATTTCACGCATCTGACGTCACAATGTACCACCGTCAATCACAGTCACCGCTCTGGTCACGTGATAAATTTAAGCCCCTCCCTCTAGTTTTTTTTTTACCCCTATCACGATCTCATAGGTACATTGTGACGTCATATGCGTGAAATAACCGCTAAATTAAAAATAAATGAAAATAAATACAAAATCAACGTGTTGGTGTCTAATTCATGGATAATAAGGTATGGTAATTATGAATCTAGTATTCTAAATGATAAAAAAAGTAAGTTAACAAGGGCTTTAATTCATCACTTGCATTAGAATTTGTTTCATTGTTGCAAACTTATTGTAGTCAAATTGTTTACTGAATAACTGTCTAACGAAAAAACGAATTTGATCACTAAAAAGTATTTTTTTTAGTGAATTTTAGGGTAAATTATTTAATAACTACATACAGTAATTTTAACATAATATAATACCACAAACAAATTCACCAATTTTTATTGGAGCAGTAGACCAGATTATCGTAATTAAAACTAGCTAAACACAACTGTAAATAGGTAATACGTACTATAACTTTGAAACACTACATAAAAAAAAAAACATTTTGCAGATCTTCAAAATCAACTCTATATAAATATATACTTATTATGTTTTATATTTTTGTCTATATTTTGTTTGTAGATGTTAACCTTGGTATATACATTATTTTGTATACTAATTGTAGGCGAATGAATAAACAATTTTGACTTTTAAAAAATTAAAATTTAGGTACTAATTAATGCTATGCTTATATAGATGCAACATAAGCATGAATATTATCTTGCATTCAATGTTGATATACACAAGGTCCATATAATAAAGAGGTTGAGCGCAGCACAAAACTCGCGCATTTGATTTCATTTTGCGATGGATTGTAGTTGGTCCAAGCCACTACGATGCCGTTCACCAGTTACGTCACTGATAAGGTGAACAAAGTTTCAAGTCGTGGTATGGTGTCTGGTGAATTTCTTTAAGCTGCGTGACCTTGGCAAAAACGTTTCCCGAAGCCTCTAACCTCTCATATAGTGGACCTTGGTTGATACAGAATACTGTATAAACCTTGTCTTGCATTGTATAATTATTTATGCTGTTCCAATGTAGCAACAATTATGCTATAACGACATAAATGCATTACGTTATTTCTTTCTGTCCTTGCATAATATAAACGTTGTGCACAACCAGGGCTATTCATACTGGTGTACAACAATGTGGTACATTGTGATTATCTGTGTCCTGAGAGAATACCAAAGTGATTATATCGAGAGTGGTAACCAAAACATCAAACAATCACCATTACTATATTGTGTACGTCGTTACCGCTGATTAGTTTTCGTTCGTTGGTAATAAGAAACATAATCGTTAATGTTTATCGTATTGCTTTTGTGAGTTTACACTTAAAGGAATAGATCAGAAGAAATCATTAGCATTTATATCATAAAACACTTGATGGGACTTACATAAATAACATTGCCATAGCAGTGATAAAAAAAAAAAAAAAAAAAAAAGACTTATGCAACCCGCACAACATTTTCATACTTCAGACTTTGCATGTTTCTGGCGCCATAAAAAGACATATTCACGCAAATTGCCTGTTTAACATTATTTTTAACTCTCTTGTGAGGCAACATTTACATTCTGGTATAGAAATTGTCCTCAGTTTTGGAGATATGTCATTTTGTGTTTAATCATTAAAAAGCACAATGTTGTTTCATGTGGTCTATGGTTTTAAAAGACTGGGTGAATGGTATACAGCTTCATATAACACACTTTCATTCTTTAGTGTAGTCTCTTTGTACTGTACTGTCCATGCTGTCCAGAGTACGCCTGAGGCTACGTGTAGTCAAATAATAATAAGACTTATTACGCTGTGAAATAGGTAAACAACTTTCAGAGGGTTTGCAAGCGTGACCGCTATTTTTACCTAAACAAATAACCTGGACTTTAAAATCATGATATATTTTTGAGTATTCATTTTTCAATTGATAGCATTGTTTAAAATGATTAATACATAAAAAAATAGAATGTTGAAAAATGTATTCTTCACGATGGTTTACAAGACTTCTAAGATGTATTACAGCATTCGAAGAACTAATCGTTTGTATAATAAATAAATAAAAAATACGATAGTCGAGGCATGTCGTGCAGCTTTCAATATATGTTTTACATTATATAATCTATAGTTTAATAGTTAAATCAATATACATTTCAATTTTTACTGAACCATTTTAAAGTGTATTGACATTGAATATTCTAAATATTCATAATTAACAGAGACAAATCAACTAAGTAAGTCATGAGTGTATTATCCTTTTGTTGAAATGTTTTTTGAAAGACAAAGTGATATATCAATCGTTGAACGTAAAATCCTATTTTTTTCCCAACCAAATTTCTTACTATTTGCACTTTCATAATATTTTTGTCTTTAAAATAAGGGATTAAATTAAGGATTGTATTCAGATGGCTTGCATCTCAAAATCTAAATAGAAAACTTCTAAACTTTATGATACTATTTGAAAGTTAATAGTAACAGCTACTATGATACAATTTTTAGAACTCATGACCATCAGATAAGAGAGTAAATAATTATTGAAATTCATATAATTATGCTCTTATTGGACTAAAATGTCAAAAAAATTCTAATTTAAAATGTAGCATGGTGACCCCTCAAATTTTTTACATTTTTGAAGATACCTTATCCTAATGTATCACTGTGTAAAATTTCAGTTTTTTTTTTCTGTATAACTTTTTAGTCAAATCCCGTAGTAACTGATTTTCCGCCTTAAAATGACAAACGCGCGGATTTAAAGAGAAATATATTATATAGGATACTAATAAATCAGTTTAATGCTATTATATTTATAATAATTTACAGTCATTATGATTACCAGTTTTAAATATTATTTTAAATTTATTGTTATTCAATATTGTATTCAATATTTAAAAAAAAAAAAAAAAATTCAACTGGTGATCATTATATGAAACTGCAGATCATTATTATATGAAACACTAGTTTTTTTTTTAATCATTAGCTCGGTTGTAAAATTTGAAACTTCAAAATCTATTTCATTTGACACAAAAGAGGAATTCCAATTTTTGTTTGAAGTGTAGAGCACAAAAGGAACTTTCTATAAATATATATATATATATATATATATATATATATATATATATATATATATATATATATATATATAGTATATTATTTAATTTTGTACATCGTATACAGTATGTAAGTAACAGAAGAAAACTTATTGCTTTGTTAAAACCATTTTGAAGTTACATATTATGTACAGAAATAGATGTATGTTCATTTTAAAGTATAGTGGAAGATTTTCTCTTTCAAGTTTTATCAAATTCCTTGTCAAAGGATCATGTCCATCCAACAGTGACGTATTAACCTTTTGTGTTTCTACTTGCATATTTATTAAGAAATATGTGTGTCTCAGCTGAGTTTACTTTTCTTAAATTGCGTATGAAATTTTTTTTTTGCAAAAAAAGAAAACAGAAACGTGTTGCAAATATATAAAACGACAATAAAAAGATACTTAAAGGCGTAGAACACTTTGAACACAAAACATGTTTAATATCCTAACATACACGTACTTAAATATCAACGTTGATTTGGCATGAGTCATTGCTTTCTAATTTATTTTCCATTTACGAAATAGCAGCTGCGGGTTTATTACGTCACAGCTCGCCTGTTTCCGCGCGCGTGGACTAGTGAGCTGTGACGTAATAAACCCGCAGCTGTCATTTCGTAAATGGAAAATAAATTAGAAATCAATGACCACGACCAAATGATGTTTATGTATATATTAGGATATTAGACATGTTTTTTGTTCAAGATGTTCTACACCTTTAATTTATAGTTAAACTGTCTTAAAAAAAAGTATAATTGGGCGGGTTTGTTACTTTGGTTGATATATATTTTTTCAGGAATGCAAAGCATAATCAAAGTACTGCAGATATGCAAAAAAGCTTTTTTATTTAATTATTCTCTATAATTTATTTTACGCGTTTTTCTTTTTAACTACTGTAGTATTTAAAAAATAAATTAAAACATTTTTAAATATCTAATCTATACCAAAATATAAATGTAAAATTTTAATTTTATTAAGTTCAATGATCATTGCTTACATTTTCGCACAAATTCTTTTGCTATTCAAAAACTTCTTCTGTTTACCGTTTGTATGCTTACTACTCATAAGTAGGAATTTATATTAGTACTTTAAAAGTAAGTTTTTATTTTTATCCGTTTTTTATACACATTACAATAAAAATATAAGTATCACCGTTTTAGAACTTACGGTTCTACACTATTATGCCTATATTTATAAAGAAATAAAACGAAAAAAGAAAGTTTTTAATATCAATACTAATCTCTTCGTGTATAACTGCTATACATTCTTTAATATAGGTGATCAGAAAATCCGGATTTCAGATTTAATTTTATATCTATATAAGATTTTTGCAGTGGCTTTA
This sequence comes from Ecdyonurus torrentis, assembly GCA_949318235.1. Classification (NCBI taxonomy): domain Eukaryota; kingdom Metazoa; phylum Arthropoda; class Insecta; order Ephemeroptera; family Heptageniidae; genus Ecdyonurus; species Ecdyonurus torrentis. The sequence goes on along the minus strand of OX439136.1, from coordinate 21,504,314 downwards.
GAAGTTGATTGAATCTTTATACTATAATTATAAGATATTTACTTTGGCATTTCTCTTCAAGTTTCTTAATATATAACGTTTCGAGGACGTTGCAAGGTCGTTGAAAATGTCATATAGACACGTCGTCGGAGAGGGAGGTCAAGTCAGGTCATTATTAATTTAATGAGATTTGAAGCGTAATAGTTCACGCCTTAAGGGTAAACTATTATATATAGAGAGAGAAAGTGTGAAGAAAGAGAGTGAGAGAGTGAGAGAGAGAAAATAAAAAGTATATAAGCAGAAAAAAGAATTGACATTTACAAATCGAAAGAGTAAACTATATAATATATACTTTTTTAATTAAATTCTCTCTCTCTCTCTCTCTCTCTCTCTCTCTCTCTCTCTCTCTCTCTCTCTCTCTCTCTCTCTCTCTCTCTCTACGCTCTACGTTTACTGACAACAAATTTTTCATAAAATTTAGAATATTATTGTAAAGTTAAACCGTGTTTCTTTTGTTTTCCTGGTATACAGTATATATATGTTTGTAAAAGTAACAGCCAAACTTTTATTAATCTAATCTGTTCATATATTACAAAAAGTGAAAGAGAAAATTAATTTTTTTAAACTTTCTCGTGTGATAGAAACAAAGTTTTTTTTCCCCGGTTTTGAATGTAATTGAATGTTTGTTGTCTTCATATCTTTAATTAACAATATGTAAAATTATTATTTGTTGCAAACTTTATTTGGTTATTTATTTTTGAGTTATTTTATTTAGTAAAGTTATCCACTTTTTGTATTCGTTGTACGATACGCGTATCACAATTTTATTGAAAATTTAATTGAAATTTTGTCTATCTAAAAATATTAACAGCTCAAAACACTTCATACATTGATGCCGTACAAACTGTTTTCACGTGAAGCATTTTAAAACATAATGTTAAAGAGAGAGAGAGAGAGAGAGAGAGAGAGACTAAATTTGTTGTTATGACTTGTTATGATTTTAGTCTAGCAATCTGTGCTTTAAAAGGTTGTTAAATATGGAATAATCTTTTTCTATCAAATTGATTTTTTTTCCATGCACTGATATGTATACTTTGAAACTATATATTTTTAAACCCACTCATTTTATATTCTAACTGTTAGATTGGAATTTTCAAGTAAGGCAGTTTCAAAAACCAATTTAATCTCTCTCTCTCTCTCTCTCTCTCTCTCTCTCTCTCTCTCTCTCTCTCTCTCTCTCTCTCTCTCTCTCTCTCTCTCTCTCTCTCTCTCTCTCTCAATCCCTATTACTTGTGTCAACTTATTTTTTTAATCTCTTTCTATCCTTAAGCTGTATAAACTTTTTTACTTTAACTTTTTTAAGAAAATACGACTGCAGTATACTTGAAATGGCGAAGAACTTGAAATGCATTAATATAATTTTGCAAGGAAAAAAAAAACTATTTAAAAAAAAAAAAAATTTAGATGACAATGAAACGGCAAAAGGGAAAAATTGACAAAAATAATACACGTATGAAGAGGTAATTTAATTTTCAATGTACTGTGCCATGAAATTAGCGTGTAATGAATACATTTTTTAAAATGTAAAACAATAAAATTGCAAATCGTATAGTTTAAATGTATTTTATCATATTATATCGATGTTTTGCTTCAAAATTAACTTTTTACTAAATTTGTTTTCTCAACATTTTTAATTGAGATGGAACTAATGTTTCAAGTTGTAAATGTTATTCCAAATAAACTCATTTTAAAAACGTGATTCGTACTTTTAATAAAGTTTTATTACGTTTCGACGTTATATGATTACTAATTAGTAATTGTATGTTACAAAAAATCACATTTGAGAGTAAGTTTTGTATACGTAGTTATAAGTATTATGAAGTTCAATGAAAGTCTCCTTATTCTCCAATATTATATAATTTTTTAATTATTATTTTTTAATGAATGAAAGTAAGATTTTTAAACGCCATGTAGACATGCAATACAACTACCGAGTAATTTTTTTTGGCGCTGATGATTTTTATCCCATCTCGCAGTAATTTAAAACAATATAAAAGAGTTTCATTGCTCAAAAAAAAAAAAAAAAAAAAAAAAAAAAAAAAACTCTAAAACGAGCTTCTTATTTTTCATAAACTAATTTGAGAAAGAAAAGACAAATTTCATTTCAAATCTAATATTTTTAGTGCTAATTTATCATAAACAATTTCAAACCAGAGACTTTATTGTTATCACGAAAGTTATTTAATAATTAAGAATATATTTTATAATATATATTTAAAATTTATTAATGTTTGTTTTTAGTTTGAAGTTTTCAAACATCGTTAAACATGTCTGCCTCATACTTTGCTAAATATTCAATTATAAATTCATAATAGATAACTATTACTTTTTGAAAATGGTTTCCTTTCTTTAGATTTGAATTATCTTATTTTGTGATGCTTGAAATTAAGATATAATGGAACATTTTCTCGTTGGGTAGTTTACTGTGTGTATGGGTAAGTCTTAATTTTCGTGTTCTAATATAAAACTTCGTGTGTACATTTTGTTTGCTTTCTTGTTTTTAAGAGCTGTTTCAAGTTTTTGAAATTGAACATTTTAAATTTTAAATTTTAGTGTCCTTATTATTTTATTCCAATGCATAAAAAATTGTGCTCATATCTTAAAGGCGTAGAACACCTTGAACAAAAAAGTTGCATAATATCCTAAGAAACCTGAAAATCAACGTTGATTTGGCCAGAGTCATTTATTTCTAATTTATTTTCCATTCACAAAATACCGCTGCCGGTCACTGACGTCATAGCTCGCTTGTTTTAAGCGCGCGTAAACCGGGCGAGCTGTGACGTCAGTGACCGGCAGCGGTATTTTGTGAATGGAAAATAAATTAGAAATAAATGACTCAGGCCAAATCAACGTTGATTTTCAGTTTTGTTAGGATATTACGCAACTTTTTTTGTTCAAGGTGTTCTACGCCTTTAAATTTTTTTAAACCATAAAAAAAAAAAAGAAAAAAAAAAAGGTTTTAACATTTTGTCAGATCTTTCTATATGGATCTTTCTATTTGTGCACAGTATAGAAATCTGGAACAAGATTTAAAGAAGCATTTAGTTTTATTACGATTTCAAAACATGGGACCTTCGAATTTTCCTGAATGGACCACTTGCAATGAACAATCTATTTAAAATAAATCTATACATTTCTTTTAGAAAAATCATTGTCAATTATCATAATATACGTTTACAATTTAAAAACGTTCATTGTAAGTGGTCCATTGCATAATATATGGTATGATGTTGATATTATTTTATTTATTTATAAAATCAAATAGATTTCATTGACACACAAAAAAAAAAAAAACAATGAAAGGAGATATTACCTGTAATGAGAAACTCTTTAAGTTTTTTTTATTTGTTAATAGCACGCGTAAAAGAATGTATAGTATTCCTCATTAAAAAAAAAAAAAAAAACAAAAAAAAAAACGTTTTAAACATGGTTCCGCAATGCGAGAAGAGATACGAAATTAGGAGAATTTTAACTTTTCCTGCAAAACCTTTGATTGACTGGCACACTCCTGGTAAGCTCCATTATTATTATTTTAAATAAAATATTCAACAACGCAACAAATTTTTAAAAAACAAAATGTTCATTTTACATTTTTTAAATTCCTTTTTTCTTTGCATAAATAAATGCAAAATACAAATATTTAAAATGTAAATTGAGTTATTTACGTTTAATAAAATCACATATAAACGACTATGCTCTTCGTATATATGTATGAACGTATTTTAAATATACAAAGTTTTTCACGTACCCAACGTTCAACTTGAAGCATCTCTCTTTTAACTTTTACTTTAAAAAAAATTCCTTCACGCATTAGCGCCTGTATATAATCTCTTTGAATGAAAAATCACTCTACATTTTTTTTTCTCTTTTTAAATTTTCTATCACAGTAAATATATTGTAAATTGAGTGGGTATCGTTAAACTTAGAATTTTAAAGCGATGTGAATTATTATTTTCTTATTTAAAAATGTATAGTATTTTTAAATTTGTGCATAGTGTTTAATAAATATATTCATCACGATTCAATGCAATGCTTATTACTACGAGAATTTTTTATGACGCATACTAGCCTTTGTAAAAAAAAAAAAAAAAAAAAAAAAAAAAAAAAAAAAAAAAAAAAATGGAGCAAGAGTCGAAAAATAAAATTGCACAGAACGCATACTTACTTTTTTTTTTTTTTTTTTTTTTGCTAACCAATTTTTGTTATTGTGCTAAATCCTAGTCCCAGTCAAGACATTGTCTTATCGACAGGTAAGGACTTTCCAATCAATGGAAAAGCACACATGGGCCGGTCACGGCGTAAGTACACAGCCCGGCATTCGCCATGACAGCTTAGAGAAATCGTGGATACGTCTAGGCAGGATGGTTGGTGCAATCACATCGATAATGCACCTCCCGAATGCTGGTGCGTCGTCATGGAATGCATGTAAAAATGCATCGTGCAACGTGTTGTGCTCTCACACTTGACGTACGCACCCAGCATCGAGCAGTGGCTCGAACCTACTCGGTGAGGAGTACAGAGTTGTGAGTCAGCTGCCTTCACCATTCGGCCATACCAGCGGTTTCAATATTTTTCAACATTCATTTCCTGCAATCGCTATAATTTTTATTTTATTTGTGATTATATGATACGTAAAAATCACAGTTATGATTAGTTTCAATCACGTGCCTATTATAATAGCATAATTATAATAATAATAAAAAAAATCTTCCGAAACTTCTGAAAGATGATGCGGTATGTGCGAAAGAAATTATTGAACATTTCATTTCGTGAAGTGGCAATTTTAACTGGTTTCTCATCATTTTATTTCCACTTGAAGAAATTTTATAAATTTGACATATTGACATGAAAAGTCACGAAAGTGCAAGCAACAGTTTTTTCAATCTTTCGTAAGTAATAACTAAAAAAAAAGAGAGGGAAAAAATATGCTATCGATTTTACGTCATAACATTTTTTTTTTCTTAAAGTTTTTAAAATGAAAAAAGTTAATTTTAAAAATATTTCTTTTATACTCGTACTTTTTACCCTTTAAAAAGATAATGAAAAAAACTAAAAGAAAAAGTGTTTATTAATATATATAAATATATATATTTTGCTTTTGCTTGTTTACTTATTTTATGTAAGAAAGAAACATATCAGTTTTATGTTAGAATGATTAATAACTTTTTGTTTCAAAGTAAAATAAATGAAGATCAGTAGAGAAACCATCAATTTTATGAAACACTTGCTCTATAAGTTGTAATTTTTTGATAAGAAGGAAGGAATATATATATATATATATATATATATATATATATATATATATATATATATATAAAGAAGAAAAATTGTTATAGAGAAAACTTTTGCATAAGAATGAAAAACGAGACCAAAACGCTCATAAGAAATAACTATATGATGTGAAAGATTTTTTATATTGAGAAGAAGAAAAAAAAAAGTAGAAGCTTTATGAGATATAATATACTTTAAGTTTGTGATCTATTATTCTTTATTAAAAATTGTTGGGAGTATTATGTTTTTTGTTGTGTAGGGATAAACAAAAGTTTTAAACTGATATTTTTTATATGTTGTCTGTACTATTTGGTATGAAGTAATATTATAGGTAATGATTTTTATTTATATACTATAACTTGTAACAAACCAATGAAACCATACAAAATATTTACCAAAACTTTGACTTTTTACTTTGAACTTTATGTCAACTTAATGCTTATTACTCGCGTTTTTTTTTTTTTTTTTTTTTTTTTTTTTTTTTATATATAGGTAATTGGACAAAATCACAAACCCCCCGCATAAAATGCGTTTTCACTACCTTAAAAATTACTTAATTCTTCACAGGGGGGTACTTTAGACCAAGAAAAGCTAAAAAAAAAAAAAAAAAAAAAAAAAAAAAAAAAAAAAAAAAGTGTCATGCAAATTAAGAAGTTTTGAAAATAAGATAGTTCAGCTCAATTTTACTATTATTAGCAAAATGTTTCGTTATTATTTCAATGGTAACAGTAACCTACTCTGAAATTTTAATCATTGGTGTATATAACTGACACAATGATACCAAATATGATACGCAATAGACTACAGAGATTTTTGACCTCTGACCCTTTTATTATATATATATATGTGTGTGTGTCAGTGTATATATATATATATATATATATAATTATAAAAGGCTTTATTATCGTAGTGTATAATTATATTGTGTCGTTATGAGTATGTTTCAAGTTTATATAGCTATAGTAGCTACACATTGAAGCTACTTTGGATAATATCATGTTTCAAAATGTAACATACTTATATTATGTTATGTTTGTGAGTTTATATAAAATTAATCGTAAAACTTGAAGAAACATAATTTTGTAAAATAAAGTTACAAAGTTACTTTGCATATAGATTTTTCTTCTCTCTCTCTCTCTCTCTCTCTCTCTCTCTCTCTCTCTCTCTCTCTCTCTCTCTCTCTCTCTCTCTCTCTCTCTCTCTCTCTCTCTCTCTCTCTCTCTCTCTCTCTCTCTCTCTCTCTCTCTCTCTCTCATCTTTTCATGTTTTCATGTCTTCTCTCTTTTTTTCTTCTTATTTTAATTTTGAAAACTTGACAGGGCTTTATCAGGATATTTTAAGTAAATTTAGCTTTTCATAACTTCTTAATAATATTATTATTAATTAAAAGTCTCAGAATATGACACCTATATAGATGAAATTTGTATATATAAAGGGATTTAATTTAATTAATAATTTTTTATCTTTAATATATTAAAATTTTAGAAGAAAGACGCGTAGAGAGAAATTGTATTTCTGTATTGTGCTTTCTATTAATTTTCTTTTTTTTTTTTTGTCATTTTCTTTATTATTAAATTTTTTTCTGTATTTTCGTCGTTTATTAACAAATTGTAATTGTGACGTATTATTCTAATTCATTGTGTGGTAATCAGTTACATTCACAGAGACTGATTGCAAATGAAGTAAAGGCATAGACAACATGAAAATATTATCATTTACATCGCAAAACACTTGATGGGACTTGAATAAATAACATTAATTGGTCTCAAAACCCAACTGTAGCGCCGTAGCAGTGATCAGAAATTTTCGATTTATGCAACCCGCACAACATTTTCTTACTAGTTGTTGCCTGTTTCTGACGTCATATACAGAAATATTCACGGAAATTGCATACATTACAGTTTTTTTTTACGCTCTCTTGTGAGGCCACATTTACATTCTGGTAAAAATTATCATCAGTTTTGTAGATCTCATTAAAATCTAAAAAAAAAAAAAAAGAAAAAAGAAAAAAAGAAACTGATTAAAACTAACATGTTGTTTCATGTTTTCTATGCCTTTAAAGGAAAAGTTTACAAACTATGACTAGATTTTTTATCATTTTTTTAATTTTTTTTTTTTTTTAATTATGCACTTTGTAGGAAATTTATTTATCATTAGTTCATTATTATTATCATTTTTTTTTAATACTATGAGGACCGATAAAATCACTTGCAACGTTATAGTTTCACCACGATATGGCATAAAAATACATAGTCATTTTTTTAATTGAAAAAAAAAAAAAAAAAAAAAAAAAAACGAGAGAGAGAGAGAGAGAGAGAGAGAGAGAGAGAGAGAGAGAGAGAGAGAGAGAGAGAGAGAGAGAGAGAGAGAGAGAGAGAGAGAGAGAGAGATTGATGTCAGCAAAAATGAAACTCATTTAGAGTATGCAATATAATACAATATTTAATTTATGCTCTATAAAGTCTAAATAAATAAAATATTGTATTAGAGAAAGGAATTTTCATGCTTTTTTTTTTCTTCCCATGCATTCGTGTTCCATATTTTTCTATGCATTAATTTTATAATGTATATGAAATTTTATAGAAAATACATTTTAGCTTCTCTGCACTTCGTATTCTATACATAAAAAAATGTTGCATTTCCATAAAATATTATACATATTTTTTACTTTGTTGCACTATGGTACTATAGAGCGTGAAAATGACAAAAAAAAAAAAAAAAAAAAAAAAAAAAAAAAAAAAAAAAAAAAAAAAAAAAAACGGTTAACAGTGTCTGTGTAGCTGCATCTGTCGCAAAGCATATTTAATATTAAAAAAATATTTTCTATGCATTTGTCATGCTTTTTATTTTCTACTTTTAGCTATGCATAATAATAGAGAGATATAGGAGAACTAGTGCACGAATATTATTTTTGCTTTGATATAAAATTTTATATAATATAATAATATATAAAAAAAGTCTGTCTTTGAGTGAGTTATTAGAGTGCAGAATCTAGACGTTACAACACAGCTGAAAAGAGCCATTTTATATTATACGGTTTTCAAATATAATGCAGATAAAATATTTCATATAAAATTAGTGATATATTTTAATTTTTCTTCAAGTAAATACTAAAATTTGTGGTACAGAAAATTAAATATTTCATGCTCTTTGTAAAGTCTATTTAAAAAAAAAAGTTATGACTTTATAATATAGTTACTAGGTACTAGTGATGATTATATGGATTATAGTAATGAATTGACTGGTGCATATAAAAAAAAAAAAAAAAAATCATTTTATTGCTTAAAGGCATAGAAAACATGAAAAAATTTGCCTTTACATCACAAAACACTTGATGGGACTTACATAAATAACGTTAGTTGGTCTCAAAACCCAACAGTAGCCCCGTAGCAGTGATCAGAAAATTTCAATTTATGCAACCCGCACAACATTTTCATACTAGTTTTTGCCTGTTAATGACGTCATAAACAGGAATATTCACGCAAATTGCATACTTTACATATTTTTCAAGCTCTTTTGTATGGCTGCATTAACATTCTTGTAAAAAATATCATCAGTTTTGTAGATCCCATTTTGTGTTTATAGAACATGTTGTTTCAATGTTTTCTATGCCTTTAATTTCTTAAATTTATGCAATCAATGCTTATCTTTAAACGGAAAATAATTATTACTTCAAGCCATAGACCACATAATAACAACATGTGCTTTTGAATGAATAAACACGAAATGGTATCTTCAAAATGGGTGACAATTTTTACCAGAATGTTAATATAGCCCCACGAGAGAGCGTGAAAAAACTGTAAATTATGCAATTAGTGTGAAAATTCATGTTTATAAAGTCAGAAACATGCAAAAGTTAGTATAAAAATGTTGTGCGGGTTGCATAAATCGAATTTTCTGATCACTGCTACGGGGCTAGAGTTTTGCGACAAACTAATGTTATTTATGTAAATCCCATCAAGTATTTTGTGATATAAATGCTTATGTTTTTCTCTGGTCTATTCCTTTAAGGCAAGTAAATTTTAATAGGTAGACATATAAGAACACAGGTATTATTATACTACATTAATACCTAAATGCAGGTGCAATATGCTACAATAAAGGTGTGACTCACTTAGATTAAGTGGTATTGTAATTTAAAACGACCTGCTCTAAATTAACGTTTACCTATTGCAAAATGCAGGATACATGTTATGTATGTACCTGTCTTAGGTAGTAATTTTTTTCCGTGTATCTTTATGTTATATTTTTTCCTCCACAGTATACTTCTTTACAAAAATTGTATAGCACAAAATATGATCCCTCCAAGTCATTCCAGTATTCTTATTAAAAGAATAATAATTATATATATAAAAACACACACACACACATAGAAATTGTTTTTCTGTATTTCTTTATATTTGTTTATTATTAGTGGGTATATATTATACTGCTTCCAAATTACGTCTATATCTTGGAGCTATATATAAATAAATATATACAAGTATTACATTTTCTATCTGCAAGGCATCTTATTATGCTTTGTGTTAATTTAGCAAAGCTAGCTTGAAATCAGCTCCTTGAAATAGTAATTTCATATTAAAGACGTATTATTATACATGGTTGCGTATAGCAATAAAATTTTAAATATTTGGCTTAAACTAAATTAGACATTATATACTAGATAAATATGACTGATTTATATGGTTGAAATGAATAATATATAAAATATAATATATAAATCTATATATGGAAATCAACAATTAATTAAAAACGTTTTTGCTATATCACGATCTAAGATATTAAAAATGATTTCATTTTCTTTAAAGATATAATAAACTGGAAAGAAGGGGCAAAGAATATATATTATAGATTTGTAAGAATTAGATATAGAAAATAATTTGCTGATTTATAGAGTATGCGCATGACGTCAGACACTGAATGTACTTCGACGCCATACTGGAGCAAGGAATAACATTACTCAGCATATAGGGCAAACGTGGTTATCGGCTATATTTTCTTTGGAAAATTATATATAGTTAATTTTTTTTTGTCATTATTATTTTTCACGCATTCTTGAAATTCGATCTTTTACCGCAGCATCAATATGCTCTTAAAAATTAAAAAAAAAAAATTTTTAAACTGGCAAAATGTGTCATTTGCCCATACCGGCCCATGCTATTTAGTGCTCACATAGCGTGGACGTACTAGAAAATAGTCTACGGATTTATATTCGTTTTTAAAAAATATTGGCGAGCATATTTTCTGACTTTTAATAGTGCTGTTCGTAACCCCCCCCCCTTTTTTTTCTCTAAAAAAATGTGCATTTTTTCTGAATAACCATCATCATCATCGTCAATTTAGGTGCAGAGAACAGGGTGTACTCACAACATTAATATTTATACATTATTTATTTCTAAAGTAATAATACAGTAAGCGTTGATATTAAGTATTTTTAAATTTAAATGTTTTAACAATTTCAGGCTTTTATTTATTTTTATTTTTTTAAATAAATATAGATATAAATAATAAACACATCTATGTTTCACGTACATTTATTATTGTAGTGAATATTATTGTTTCAACGTGTTATTTTATATATACTGTAGTATAATAATATAACGAATCGGAAAGTATATAATAATATATAAAATGCATGACATTAAAAATTTACGTGAACAATTATTATACATACTTTTAATCTGTTATTCTAAATGAAACAAAAACAAAATAAATATATAAAACATGTTTTTAATTGGTTTTAATATAAAATTTTAATATTTTAATACGTTCACGTCAATTAGTATTATAGAATGTTTGGTAAATGTTAGGTATTAAATATTTAAATATATTGATTTATATTTTTAAATGAAACCAAATAAAATAATAAATGATTATAATTTTAGGCGTAGAACACCTTGAACAAAAAACTTGCCTATAGTATCCTAAAATATCAACGTTGATTTGGCCGGAGTCATTGATTTCTAATTTATTTTCCATTCACAAAATGGTAGCTGCGGGTTCGTGATGACAGTAGTCCAAGCGCGCAAAAACAGGCAAGTTATGACGTCATGACAAACCCGTAACTGCCATTTTAGGAATGGAAAATAAATTAGAAATCAACGACTCCGGCCAAATCAACGTTGATATTTAGGTTTGTTAATATATTAGACATGTTTTTGTTCAAGGTGTTGTACGCTTTTATGTTCGGAAATGAATAAACATTATTACATAATACTTACAAATCGATGTGATAGCTTTGGATTTAATTATATTTAATTTATTTTGTAGTAGAACATATAACTTTTTATTTTTTTAAAGATACTGTACCTATACTGCAGCCTAACAATAACATTAATAAAACGTTCTTAAACGTAAATTTAAGCTTATATGAAATATTTTTTTGTCTAAATTGCTCCAAACTGAAAGAAAAAAACAAATAATAAATAAATAAAGCGCAGGAAACAACAAGAATTTACTGCTCATTATAGCATAAATGCTGCAAAATTTTACATTAATACTCAAGAGAGTGCCATATTTCTCCTCCCCTTTTTTATTTCATTTTTTATTATATACCCAACTTTTTAGGTTAAATTACTTGAATTTCTACTGCATAGTCTTTTACACGATTGTCGAGTAGACGTTATATATTTTACGTTTTTTGTCGTTAATTAAAATGGTAAAATTGCATGTGAATGCCAAGAAAAATGCGGTAACGTGATCGTTGATCGTCCAAAACTAAAACACAAAACATCATTTGCACCTGAAGTTAACTAGAAATGTTTGGAAATTTTCTCAGGATAAAGAGAGAGAGAGAGAGAGAAAGAGAGAGAGAGAGAGAGAACGCAATTTTGACCTGAAATATAAAAAATGGTAAAAAAAAATACTTACTACAGATAAAGGTATAATGTGTATAGCATTTCTTCATTTTTATAAAAACTATTCACTAAAAAAAAAAAAGGCTAAATAACTTTTAATTGCAATAACAAGCGTCTTATCGGCGATAAAAAATATCCTCAGAGTGTCCCAAAAGTATTGAAAGAAACTAAAATTGAATATCTCCGTAAATTTTTGGGCTATTTAGATGAAACCACCACCCACCGATAGGAAAAATGTTAGACATTTTTGCCATGCCTATATAATTAGCAAGCCTTATAGTTTTCACCTCTTTAGGGGGTGAAAACCAAAAACTCGGTTTTCAAAATTATCCTTTTCAATGTTTTTTTCTAAAAAAAAAATGACGTTTTTAAAAAAAAATTCTTTCTGGTGGCTTTTGTATAAGCGTAAAGTTAAATTAGGTGCCTCGCGCCTTTTTCCAGCGTCTCTATGATTGATCCTACGTCACTACTGGTAAAAAGCATTGTAATATTTTATATTTGGATCTGTATACTGTATACTATATCCGCTCGAACTAGTATTGAGAGAAGTGTATTATACTTTTTTGGTGCAATATTTCAATTACGTACACCATAATTAAGCAGAGTATAATTTTAATTATAAAATCTTATGAGAGTTAACTATAATTACCGTGCATGTATAACGTCTTGTTTATTATTAACTTAACGTAATAATTAAATTGAGTTTATATGTTTAATTTAATTAACAACAAAAGTCTTTGTTGTACAATAGATATAGAAAGTTATATTGCATTATAATAGAAAACTTTTTGAAGCTTTTGTTATAAACTTTTGTTATATACAAAACTTAATGCGAAAATAGAATTTAAATTTGATTTGAAATTGTAACGTGCAGAATTAATTATGTATTAGACTTATACGTCAAAGTTTTGTTCATTTCTCTCATTAAAAAAAAAAAAAAAAAAAAAAAAAAAAATTATTTTACATACGTGGAGATAATTTTTATTTTTTTAACTTGAAGGGGAAATTAAGAATTTTAAATTGCATTACAAAGATGTAATGTACTGATTTTGTATTACTTTTATTTTTTATTATGCTTACTAATTTTTTTATATGTTGATTAAGCACCCTCCAATAAGACTTAATAGTAATAATAATAATTAACGGCTTTTATTGGGCGAAATCAGGCAAAAAACCTCTCAATTTAACCCAACTGTTTTACAGTACAGTCGGTTACAATAAATATTAAATAATGTTTAAAATATAATGTTATTTTTAAATAATTATATTAATTAGAATTTTAACTATAATTGAATCATTTATTTGTACAAAAATTTATTAGAAAAATATATTTTCTCTTAATTGTCTTTTGGTGGACCTTATGTATTTGTTTATTTTTATCAATAATAATAGTAATAATAATGATAAAAAAACAAAACAAGTAGTATACATGTGTTGGGTAAAAAGTGAGATTCTGTAATGGCACTTTTTTTTTTTTTTTTTTTTTTTTTTTTTTTTTTTTTGCTGTAGTGCTGCAGACTGTATAATATGAAATTTTATATTTTAAAATACAGAGAAATTCATTCCCATTCTTAACGATAAGACATGACTAAGAAATGACTATCTAAAATTTATTATACTGCTTGGAAAGAATAAGTTACGTAATTTATGCTATATTTATGTCACTATAGCATAAATTATATGCTAAATTGAAACAGCGCAAACAACTTTTTATAAAACATAATTTTAAAGTAACATAAGATAATTATTATGCAGTATAGCATAAATTATGTTGCTATGCATAAATACTACTGCAAATGAGCTATAGCATATTTATTACCTATTTATTTTTGTCAGTGTGGCTCAAAATTATGTAGTTATTTGTCAAAATATTAGAAAAAAATATTTCTCCTAACTATTATTATTATTTTGCGGTATGATATCTATTCTAATGCTTTCTAATTATGAATTCGTTGATCAAAGTTGTGTAGTTTTTGCAATATCAGTACTTCAGGCTTCTCTTCTTTCATACATTTAAAGATACGTTTTATATTTATTAATTAATGTGCGACTTTTTTTTTTATATTTTAACTTTCATATTTTTTAACACAGAATATTGTGTTTTTAAATATACCGTTCACGGAAAAAAGTAACTAAAAGTTACTATTTAGGCTTTTTTTTTTTAGAAAATAAATTTGATAATTTTTTTTAAAGATGTAAAGAGCTAACTGTTAACCGCTGAAGAAATAACGTTTTTACTAACAAGTTACTGTGCAAACCTTTTTTTCAATTCAGTTATTGGTTTTGTACTGAAGAGTTACATTTTATGGAACTGAATAAGTTGTCAATTTTATGTTTTCCGTGTTTGATAAATATAGTCCACCAAATGGCACAAACTACAATGACAGTATTTATAAAATATGGAGTAGCATGTTTGTAAATTAGAAGTGATGTGCTGTACTATAATATGGATATTTGATCCCTGTAATTATTTTACTGAGGCTATAAACTTTTGCATAGAATAATTATTTATTCACTTTGTTCTATTTTATTATATATACACTCTGTAGTAAATATACTTTATTATTGAAAATTTTGTTATCATGATAATGCAAACAATTCTTTTAAAGGCGTAGAACACCTTGAACAAATCTTAACAAACCTGAAAATCAACGTTGATTTGGCCGGAGTCATTGATTTCGAATTTATTTTACATTCACAATATGACACTGGCGGTCACTGACGTCACAGTTCACCCGGTTCACGCGCGCGTAAAACAAGCGAGCTGTAACGTCAGTGGCATTTTGTGAATGGAAAATAAATTATAAATCAATGATTCCGGCTAAATCAACGTTGATTTTCAGGTTTGTTAGGATATTACACAACTTTTTTTGTTCAAGGTGTTCTACGCTTTTAAATTATGCAATTATAATAAACATATGACTAAGAACCTATTTTGTTTTCAATTCTTCTTTTTATCTTCTTGAGGTGAAAAGTATAATATTGTATATAGCTGAAATATAATAAGAAATTTTAAATAATTTTCGATACATATGATAATTCACAGTTTAAAAACATATCTAGGATCAAAATTTACAGACATACAAAGAAGGAATAAATTGTCGCTATACAGCAGTGAAGACAAGGAAATAAGTTTTGCTCACATTTTTTTTCCCATTTTACCTTTTTTTTTCAATTGTTAGTGGTACTATAGTTATAGCCAGTTATCGGTTATACCTTTCAAATCATAAATAAATTTTTAATAAAAAAAAAAAAAAAAGTTGAAAAAAGTTGAAAAAAGTTGTCATCGAGATGATTTGTATGCGAAAAGTTAACTTTTTTTTTTGTCGTAAAAAAACTTTTCAGTCTTTTTTTTCTTCTCCTTATTCTTATAAATTGTTGAAAGATGTATTATATTGTTGAAAATATCTAAGTTTATCTTTATAAAATTTATTGAGAAGGAAATTTTTTTATATCATATTTTTATAAGTTCATTGATATTGAACATCAGTTTAAATAATATTACGTAATATCTGTATGTTCAAATTCTTCTTGTGTCTCTATCGCTATTTTTCAAAAGAATATAAACTTTTAGATTGCTTTGCCAAAATATAAATGATTCATTTTTTTTTTCTTTGAAATCTATACAATTTTATTTTCAGTGTATGAAAATACTTTTTGTATAATGCTAGACTATTTTTATTATTTTTTTTTTATCTTGTTATATTGTATAAAAATGTTTTTGAAATATTCAAAACATACGTCAAATTTATTGAAAAACTATTGGAATTTTAAATCTGTAGTTTTTTTACTAACTTAGATGTATCATAAATAATTTTACTGATTATTTGTACTCTCGTTCACATATTTTTAAGGTATTCGAACTAACAGAAATATTTCTTGCTTAAAAGTTTAAAATATGTTAATATTTATGCGTCCTTTGAATTTCTATGTGAAGTAATATTTACAAAAATCGTTTTTGGTCCCGCCATGCTAGAAGATAGGAATTTGAAGGTCCTCTACCGTTTTCCTGCTCGTGTCTGATTGTGACGTCAGTATCGGTTTTAGAGTTTGCAGTTTTTTTATTTTTTTTTTATTTTTAAATGATTTATTACAAAGCTGCAAATATTTAGATAATATCATACATTTGCATAATATATTTGCGGGATATAATATGTAAATGGTTTAATTTTTAATGGCTACACCAAATTATAGAATTTGCAAAATTAAACCTCGTTATTTTATTATTTTTTTTTTTTTTGGTAATAATACTTTATGCATGTTATATAACTTCTGATATAAATGCTAGAAAGACAGTGGATTTAATTTAAAAAAGTAATTTAATTAAAAAAAAAAATACTTTAGTGCTCTAAAAGATTAAAAAAATATTACATTTTTATATCTTTGTTAAAGCCTTGCAAAAAAATATTTTATCAAGTTTTTTTTTTCCCACCCAAATTTTAAACCTACTTCTGGACTTTATATTATATAATATAGACGTAACCACACTTTATAGTTTAAAAAAATTGTGCTTTTGTGGATTATGGTTTCAATATTGATTTATAAAATTCGTTTCCATAAATGGTTTGTAGATTTTATATAGAAATGTGATTGAATTTTACTGAACATTTGCGTTTGAAAATATAACATTTTATTTTAAAAAAAAAAAAAAAAAAAAAAAACTTTTTGGAGATATAATATTTGTAACTGTTTGAAATGTGAAAAATTGTTATATAAAATTGAATTGTATGTAGAAATGAAATACAATAATTTGTACAAAAGCATTTGTAAATAATAATAATAAAAAGTTTGCTGTGCCAAATTTATTTAAAATTAAATAAAATTTATTTTATGAAAAAAAAAAAGTTAAATAATAATATGTTTAGAATTAAAATTTTACAACAAATGTTTTACATTGACATTATACATATTATATAATTATTAATTATACAAATAGTTCAAAGCAAAAAAAAAAAAAAAAAAAAAAAAGCATTGTTATTTAGTTATTATTGTTAAAAAATTTGAATAAAAAGATCAAAGTTAAATACCTCACGGCCAATTCACATAGAGCAATATTTACATTGTATTTTCAATTATTTAAAAATTAAATGGTTTGCGATGAAGATTTGATATTAAAATATTACACAGTTTGAACAGAACTTTATAATAATTACAAAAGAGCACTTCAAAAATTAGCGGAGCACCAACAAAAATAAATAAATAAAAACTTCACATTAAAAAAAAAAAAAAAAAAAAAACATGACAAATATCCTAACATATTGAAAACAATAACATACTTTAAACTTACTGAAAATGGCCGCGGAGTAATTATTTCTAATAAATTTGACATTCACAAACGTATGCGGACAATGGCGTCACAGCTCGCCTGGTCCACGCGCGCGTAAAACAAGTGAGCTGTGACGTCATTGTCCGCAGCCGCCTTTTTGTCAAAGGAAAATAAATTAAAAATCAATGACTCCGGCCAAATCAACGTTTATATTCAGGTTTGTTAGGATATTAGACAAGTTTTTTGTTCATGGTATTCTACGCCTTTAAACAGCGAATCCCATACAAAAGTGAAAAATGCCGTAAAATTGTTGATAGCCCAATTAAAGTCGAGACAGTGGTAAATCGCGTTTTTATTGTGACAGCGATAGTAAACTAGCTCTCTGATTGGCTAGAGAGAACCCACTAGCCAATCAGAGAGCTAGTTTACTATCGCTGTCACAATAAAAACGCGATATTTTTACCACTGTCTCTACCTTTACACGCGTACAAAAGGAACTACAAAATAATTATGCTAACGCAATCCGAACAACATTTATGCATAACAACATAATTTATATTCGTATATTATTATACAGTAATTACTAATTATACTAAATAGCACAATCGTTACGATGTTCGGGATGATTACTTATGTTATTAAAAAATAGCAAGATGATCTACACAATATAGCAATTGTTCAATCTAGCATAAATTACGTAATTTATTTGTGCCGTGCATATATATAGATAAAGTTTATCTATAAAAAATATAAAATCTTCATTTTTATTGCCACATAACAGGTCAGTGAGGTCATATTTTATTATATAACATGCTTTTATTGAACTTTTGATCACGTTCAAGTAAGAAAGACAATTGTAAGAAACACTTCCAATACTTACATACACAACTAAAAGAACACCTGTGCTCTTATATACGTATAATTTAGATCTTGTGACACTAAAGTTCCTCAGGTGTTCCTTCTTTATTCTTTTCTTGTATTTCATATAAAGACATAGACAACATACAAAGTAACGTGCGTCTAATGTAGACTATGACCGCTTCTGTTAACCGCTTCTGATTTATAATCACGTGGTTTCCGCGTCGGGCAGTTTTGAGGCAAACAGAAGCGGTCTATATCTTAATATAGCTGAAAATTAACACTGATTTGGCAAGATTCGTCGATTTCTTATTTTTTTTCAACTATTTACAAGTGACCGTTATGATATTGCCTGTGTATGACGTCACAGTCCCTCGACCTCTGATTGGCTGGCACACAAATTAGTTTTTCGCGGCAATTGGTGCTAGCCAATCACAGGTCCGGTGGGCTGTGACGTCATATACATGTAAATGTATAACGGTCACTTACAAATAATTAAAAATAAATTTAAAATCAATGACTCTGGTCAAATCAATGTTGATTTTAGGTACTGTGTATGCTAAGATATAATCTTTCGTGTATTTTTTCTATGTCTTTAAATTATGCCAACAAGTAGGTAATTTTTATAAATTTTATTATTATTAAAAGGTCCCAGTTTTTTACTAAATTATATGAATATTCCAGATAATTTTCTGAGTTCTGAAATAAGTATTTTCATTATCAAGTGGCGATAATAAGTGAAATACCAATGATATCTATAACAATAAAATATAGTATAGCTTATAGTTTTAAGTCTTGCACAAGCTATGCATAAAAATATGAAGAACCAAAAAACTTAAATGCGTATACCACATTGAACAATAAACATGGTGTAATGTCCTAACGTACCTTAATATCAACGTTGATTTTCCCGGAGTCATTGATTTTAAATTTATTTTCCATACACAAAATGACAGCTGCAGGTTTATGACGTCTGCCTGTTTCCGCGCGCGTGGACTAGTGAGCTGTGACGGTCACAAACCCGCAGCTGCCATTTTGTGAATGGAAAATAAATTAGAAATCAATTACTCTTGCCAAATCAACGTTGATATTTAGGTGTGTTATGATATAAGGCATGTTTTTGGTTCAACGTGTTCTACACCTTTAAAATTAAATTAATATAGTGGTAATGAAATTAACAGTTTTGTCAAGTTATTGAATATTTTTATATTAAATACAAGGAAACAATACATTCATATACAATGAAATTTGAATTGATGATTTTTTTTTCTTTTTTACATAACCGAATTAATTAAAAATTGAATTAAAAAATTTATTTATAATAAAACAACATAAGGTTCCTATAGCATTTATATTAATAATGAAAACAATTGCTTTTGTATAATTAATTAGAGTAAAAAAAAAAAAAAAAAAAAAAATTGTATAAATCAATAAATATGTTTTCAAAATTTGAGAGCTTTTATTTTGTACATTAAATTTATACTATTTTTTTTTATATAAAAAGCAATCCATCATTAAAACTTAATAACAAAAATTAAACTAAAAATCATTTTTTTTATCTTGTTATCTTATTATAAACGATCTTGTTTTTATGTATTTATATTTTACAGCACTAAACTAATTTTCAACTTTTTTTACGTCAAAATAATTACTATAATCCTTTTCATTACCTTTTTTTTTTCATGCCTCTCTCCCAATAATACTTCTAATATTTCAACCTGATTTTCATTTAATTAAAAATTGTTTTTCATACAAAATATAATAAGCTTTTTTTTTATATATTTATTATTACTTTTTCGTCGATTATTAAATAAGATATTATTTTGTAGAGTTTTTAATTGGATAATAATTTATATTCGTAATGAAAATAGCTATCAAAGCATTTTTTTTTTAAATTTAGTTTTGTATTTTAATTTTGATTATTTTATTTTTTTATTTGCTTTTTTACTATAAAAATGCAATAAAAACCTAATTTGCTTTAAAAAGACAGTTTAATTGAAAATTACTTTATGATAAAAAATTGCTTTTTTGTCATTATTATTATTTGAATAATTTATATGAAGATATAAAAAATGAAGGAAAAATAATTCCTACAGTGAGTCAAAAGGTTATTACAAAACAAACATTCTAAAAGCAGAATTTTTTTACAACAATATTTCAGCATGGAAAGCACGACAAAACAACGTTTAAAAAACTTGTTAAATTTTATTCATCTCTATTAAAAAAAAAAAAAAAAAAAAAAAAAAAAAAGACGTAAATATGACTAATTTATTATAAAGCAGTCGCCCAACCCTCAGAAAAAAACAAACCATTCTTTTATCGTATATTATATTTCTATTTTTACAAAATATAAGTATAAGAAAATAATGCCATGATGATAACTAAAATGTTTCTCACGTATTGTTTCTTTATACCAAAAAATAATTTTATGTTAGTAGCCCTTTTTTTTTTATTATTATATATTTTTTTATTTTAGTCATAGGGTTGATATGTCTTTGTATATATACATGTGACAGTATATGTTGCTTTAAACAAGGCACTTATTTTGATATTTTTGTCACGTTGCTTTAGCGTACTGTACAACATATCTCTCTCTCTTCATGTCTCCGCAGTATTCACACTGGGCGTACAATATGCTATTTCTATTACATATCAAATGCCACGATATAATAATATGTCGTACCATTGTTATTTTAACTATTTTCATAAAATATATAAAATACCACCACACCATAACATCGTATTGTATTATAAAATATGTTTGCAATGTGAACGTTATAGTGAACGTATATAAAATGCTATGAGAATAGTAAATTAAAATCGATGTGTAGATTAATATATATATATATATATATATATATATATATATATATATATATATATATATATATATATATATATATATATATATATATATATATACATTAAATCTAGCACACACATACATACACACAAAAGCTTTAAATTAATATTTCATTCATATAGAAATTTATTTAAATTTGAAACAAAATATATTATCGATACACGTAGTTCAAAAATTTTGCATTACCAAGTTTGTGGTGCAGTGGTTATGCGTGATGGTTTGACGTGCGAGAGATCATGAATTCTCTTATTATTATTATTGCGTATATTATAGATACACGGCTATTTAGAAGTCGCTATAATGCACTGACCTCGTGTTCTCCACACCATGAGTGATGCAAAATTCGAAAAATCGCGAATTTTATACGTGGATATTCGTATTTGTTTTTTAATTATGACGGGGATCTTAGAATTTTTATTATTAAATGATTTTAATTATTTTAGGATATTGCCAGTACTGTAAAAAAATAGTATCAATCGATTCAAAATTAAATTCATAATTAATTGATAAAATTATACGGATTTTTTTTAATGGTCGATTTACTTATTTTAATAAGAATTTAAAGTAGAATAACTATAGAAAAAGTTAGTTTGAATCTCTGTTATAGATTAAACGAGTAATCTGGTATTAAAGTTTATCGGGAAATATGACATTTTCAATGTTCTTGAACTTCGGCGAACTTTGCTTGCAAATATTCGGTCATATTCGCAGACTTCCGTCTTCGTAGTGGTTGTCACAAAGTCAAAGGGATCTCGGAATGGTTAAACAAATCTACCTAATTCATTTCTATTAAAATCACATGTTATCGGGTTTATCCTATAGCTGTTACGTGATACAGAACTCATTTCCATTTTCCAATATGCAGTAAATTTGTGTGCATGCAAATTTAATGCTTTTTATTGAAGTTTGCATGCATATCAAAATTGCACATTATGTAAATGTTCCACCGTCGAAAGAGGTAATAATAATATGTATATTACATTATTTTCCTTTTTTTTATATAGAAGTGCGATATAAAAAAAGTGTGTAAAAATTATTAATATTACTAATTACTAATATTTAGTAATTATTAATAATAACTTCTTTTATTTTATTCCTCTTTTTTATATTTTCTATAAAAAATAAATGTCTTATAAATATATGTCATTACTTTTTTTAAAGTTTTAAAGCATAATGAAACAAATTGTAGCTTTGACGATAAGGCAAATTGAAATAAATATTATATAAAACATATTTATTTTTGTAATTGGAAAAGAAAAAAAAAATTGAAAATATAAAAAGTTTGTTAAAAAATAGTAAAAAAATAAATAAAAAAAAAAAAAAAAAAAGTAAAGTCTTATTATTAATAATATATTCACCATTCTGTGAAAATAAGATCATGAGTGAAAGCATGCAAAAAGTAATATTTTGATATAACATATTATTATACCAAAAGCTACTATATATTATGTATATTATGCTGTTACTTTGTGATGTTAAAATAAGAAATAGGATTTCAATTTCTAAAATGTAAGAAATCCTATTACTACATGCTTCTCAAATTGAATTCCTCCTTAAGTCTAAAATTTCAGTCATAAATAAGTTCAAGAGTCGAGTTTCAAGTTGTGAAATTGAAAAAAAAAAAAAAATAAAAAAAAAAAAAAAGTTTCTTTGCCACTTTCAAACCTTATACAGTTAAATTTTATAATAACGAGAGTAAAAGTTTGGGGTATCGTAAAGAGTTATAATAAGAATTTGTATAACGTACAGATACTCTAATATGAAATTTTATTTCTCTACTGCCTTATATACTGTATTAATATACACAATGCATTCGAATAAAAACTTTCTTTATCATAAAGTTTCATATAAAAAACATAATTTTTTAATAATTAATAAACTAGTTTCTAATAATTGGCCAATAGAATAAAATTTTATATCGCAGTGTCTGTACCATATTATATTGAATAAAAATATTATAAAATTAGTTTTCTAATTTTGTCTATAAATTAAAAACGACCTTTTCTTCTTCTTCTTTAGATTGCGTAAAAGTTAATGGTTTATTTTGATGCCTCTTGCTGCTTTCATTTAATACTGTAGGTAAATCACAATTTAAACACATTAGTGTTGTTCGTAAACCCTGTTCTCATGCACCAAAAAATGCGCATTTCATTTGAATAACCAAAGTTGATCGTCATTTTAGGTGCAGAGAAAAGGGTTTACGAACAGTATTATTAAAACAGGACTGAGATGTAGAAATAAAAATATTACAACTTAACAAAAACAACAACAAACAAACTTTAGGGATGGGGTAGTTATTTCTAGTAATACATAAAATGTTTTATGATATTTAAATTATTATTCTAATATTTTACTTGCTCTTAAAGGGAATGTATTCTTTTGTTTAATCATTATTGTTTCTTTTTATTTTAGAATATTTCAGAAAAAAAAAATCAATAATATTATTAATAATAATAAATATAAAAGGCAAACTAATTTTTGAAAAACTTTTTTTTGTTTTTTTTTTTTAAATTATTACATGGGGATTAGAACATTTGATTCAACTTTTAATATCATAAGATGAAGATCAAGATGCAATTTAAATATAAAAATCGGATGAAGGGAAGAACTAAAGGAAATTATTAAAAATATTCAGATCAAATATTTTTTAAGCTTCTTATACTCTTATATTGAAATGCAGTTTTCTTTGCATGCAGTTTTAAAAAATGGATCGATATTTAATTTCTTATTTCTAAAGTCATTCTGATCTGTGAACAATTTTATTTTATTACTGATAAATACAATTTACAGTTAAATTGGCATTACAATGTAATGGAGTTATTTTTGTTGTTGTGGATGTTGAAACTCTTTATACTTTATAATTATGTGCCAGATTATTCACACACAAAAAAAAAAAAAAAAAAAAAAAAACAAGTGAAAAGTTATTGTTACATAATTTTAAATAAAACTGGCATTTTGTTTCGTAGAGAGAGAGAGAGAGAGAGAGAGAGAGAGAGAACGAAATAAAATTAAAGCAATTTTTAAATAAAAAAATTTCGAATGAATGTTATTTCAAGAGATGCAAAACAATCTTCTTTTTTTATATATAATTTTTTTTTTCAGGTTGTAATTTTAAAATGTCAAGCAAGAGGAATATTCACTTGTATATGTGTCTCCTGGGTATAACTAAATTTCCATGTTTTATTACCAGGTTTGCAGGAAATTAAGTTTTTTAGTCAGGAAGCATCTCAAACTGAAAAGTTATACAACAAAAATCTCTCTCTCTCTCTCACCCTGGTAAACATAAAAATGTTTACATTTTCAATTTTTTAATTATTAATTATTTTCTCTTCAGAATATGTGGATTATGTTCTATATTATTACTTTTCTCCCTTAATTTATTTCCTTGAGTTATTGACTATAGTAGGACTATAGTAGTAGAGAGGAAAAAAAAAGTGATGATTTATTACAAGTTCTTATGCGATGACAGGATAAAAAAAAAAAAAAAAAAAAGTGTATGAAAAATGACCATTACTGTTGCGTACAAATTTTTAGACGTGATCTTTACTCACTATCTTTAAGTAACTTTATTTTCTTCTCTTGTACAATTATTTTTTCTTTCTTTCAA
>OX439136.1:21389831-21479353 GCA_949318235.1 Ecdyonurus torrentis | reverse complement strand
AGCATAGACACTATACAAAAAATCTGGTCTGAAAAACGAATCTAATTGATTTGGCTCAACTCATTGATTTCTAATTTATTTGTGTTTATTTGTAAGTGACCCTTATGGAGTTGCCTGTATATTACATCACAGCCTCCAAGGCTTCTGATTAGCTGACAAGCAAATTGCCACGAAAATCTTTCAAAAGTTTTTCGCAGCAATTTCTGCTTGCCATTCCTCCGAGAGGATGTGATGTCATAAACAGGCTACTCTATAACGGTCACTTACAAATAATTCAAAATAAATTATAAATCAACGAGTCTAGCCAAATCAATATTGATTTTCAGGTGTGTTATATAAGGCAATATAATCTTTCAACATATAAGTTATTTTGTATGTTACTGAGGCTTTTTTACTTTTTTATGTTTAAAATATGTGTATTTTTATTTGAAATTTATGCATTTTTCTTAATTTTTAAATAATTATTAAAGTTGTATGCGTAAAGAAAACATAAAATTGATAATAATAATAAAAAAAAGTATCTTATCGTTATTTTGGAAATACCTTGCATTTTATATTTATATGAAATATTATTTATGATGCATTCACATATTAATTTATTTGTTGTACCTTTGCGCATCAAATTGTTAAAGGCATATAAATATATGAAACAACATGTTCGAAACACAAAATGGGATCTACAAAACTGATGATAATTTTTACCAGAATATAAATGTGGCCCCACAAAAGAGCTTGAAAAAATATGTTAAGTACCTATGCAATTTGCGTGAATATTTCTGTTTATGACGTCAGAAACAGGCAAAAACCATTATGAAAATGTTGTGCGGGTTGCATAAATTGAAATTTTCTGATCACTGCTACGGTGCTACAGTTGAGTTTTGAGACCAACTAACATTATTTAATGTAAGTCCCATCAAGTGTTTTGTGATATAAATGCATAATATGTTTTCCTGTTTTCTATGCCTTTGAATATAGCATTGATTTAAATTTGAATAAAAAAATTAAAAAAATTTAATAAATATTTAATAAAAAGGCAAGATATAAATTGCAACTTTATAAAAATTGTGTTTTGAAGCCGTATCTCTCTTTTTCCCTCTGAAAATGCGCATTTAATTAAGCAAGTTTATTGATTGCTATATATTTGACACACGTGTTACAGTTTTTTTCCCTCTGACTCTGAACACTTGAAATGATGATTTAAGTAGCCTTACACACTTCCCTATATAAATTACATTTTAAAAACAACAGTTTATTGACATTTTCACTAACAGTTCAAAGAAATGAAAATACAATACAAAACAGAGTTTGTTGATATTGTAGGGTCTATATTCATGTTAAAGTCGACGCCATGTTGAATAATTCAATAACATGGGTGGCATAGGAAAATAACTAATTTTGCCAGTTTAAAAACACTGTAATAATTTTGAGAGAATGGATGCTGTCAATATGTTGAATTAGTATCTCAAGTATGTGAGAAAAATAATATTAACCAAAAATTAACATATTTCCCAAAGAAAATTGCTTAAAACGAAGTTTGTCCTATGCTCAGCAATGATTTTCACTTCTCCAGTATGGCCTCCAAGTGCATTAAATATGACGTCATGCGTATACACCCTGTAGTAAGTCTTTTTGACACGGTGCAACAATGTGGAAATGTAATAAATTGGACTGCATACAACTTACATTTAAAACCATTAATTTTTATTTATTTAAATGTACATATTCCATACTACATTAAATGAGGAAGGAAAAAAGTACAACAAAACGGCACGTGCAAAACTTTTCATCATACAATCAAATTTATTTCATAATATAAAATATATGGCTCCGTGTGTGAAAAAGTTCGTATAATGAATTTTTAACAAAACTAAACCTTCACGTATTAAACTCTTTTGAATTTTGACTTGGAACATTAAAAAAAAAAATCAATCAATCAATAAAAAAATTATCTTATTTCTTTTACAAAACACACAATTAATTAAATTGTAATTATTATTACAATTAATAACAAATACGTAATAATTATACTTGCTTATTTTCAGCACATTTTTTCAATACAGTAAAATCTCGTATAATGCATAATATATTGTGTTGTACAGCATAACTAATTTATATTCTAATTTAGCCTCATTTATGCTGACATATATACTGCATAAATTACATAAATTATTCTTTCGATGCACTGACAAAAATAAATAATACGTAATAATTACATGAACTTCTTTTCAGCATCATTTGTTCAATACAGCATTCGTTATACTGCATGATAAATATGTTACAAAGCATAAATATTATATTATACGGTATAATTATTTATAATGTTCTAATATTTATAATTATTTATGCTGCATAAATTACGTAATTCATTCTCTTTGTTCGTACTATTTTATTCTTGTTTTGTGTTCATTAAAATATATTTTATGTTCATATCTTAGCTTTTTATTACGTTTACTGTATTATAATGATGATGAAACATCAAGTAAAGCTTATTATTTATTATTTTTATTTTATAAAACTCCATTCCAATTAGTAACTCAAGTATTAAACATCATTTTTTTTTTTTTTTTTATTTATACAATTTATATATTTTAATCAATTTACATTTGTATAGGTCACTTAATATTTATAAAAAAAATCAGAACAATAATAATAAAAAATCTTGTTAAAAAAAAAGAAGAAGAAAAAAAAAACTTTAATAGATCATTAAATTAGTCTTCAAATCCTTTTTTCAAGTAGACTCATTTAATTTAGAATAATTTTTTCCAGTAATGAGTTTTTATTATGAGAGAACGAGCACGAGAGAAGCTTTTTTTCCTGAAACTTAATTATATATATATTTTTTTTTTGTTCAACAATGTCAAGACCGTGAATAATTAAAAAAAAAAAAAAAAGTGCTAATAAGCTCGAAAATTTTAACATTTATAATAGGATTAATAATATGATGAATAAAAAACTATCTACTTTAAAAACTTATTAGATTTAAGCTTTGTGTTCACAGCTTGTGATCCTAAATTTTAATATGTACTTTTTTTTTTATATATAAATTTTTACTGATTTTAAATAATTTTATTAAAATTTTCATGGATGATTATAAAATAAAGATTTTTTTTTTTTGTTTTTTTATTAAACTTAATTATCATTGCTGTAAAATTTTAAATATTTAATTCCTTGTCTATCCATATTTAATAAAAATCAAAGAGTTGGTTTTTCTTTTATCAAGCAACGTAGTTTAATCGTTTTAATCCTCGCTTTTAGTCGTTTTTCTTTTTAATTTCATGAATTTATATGCAACTTTCTGCTGCAAAAAAAAAAAAAAAAAAAAAAAAAAAAAAGTAATAAATTAGTAATTATAAGAGTTTTATGCCTGGGAAGGCTATAAAATAATTACAGATCGTTAGTTCGTTTTACTGGCAAAAATAAATACATAATAATTATTATGCTAGTTCGTTTTTTTTTTTTTCATTTTAATATAATTTATGCTATACTGCCCGATTTATAAATAAATGAATGAAGCTAAAAATGATGTTAAAATTATTTCTCGCAGTTGAAATTTTTATTGTAGCTTACTGTGCCTCAAAGCTTTTCTTTTCCTGGATTTAAAGTCAATTGGGTAAAAATGTTAATTTGTAACCAAATAGATTGAAATTCAGGAAAACAAAAGCTTGAAGGCTCAGTAAGCTACAGTAAAAATTTCGGCTCCGAGAAATGATTTTAACTCAAGTTATAGCTGATTTGTTGCCCCATAAGAAAGCATGTTAAATGTAGACAGGAACACAAAGTCGTTTGCTACCACTTTGTTAGTATTGTTGAGCTGTCAGTTTGTATATTTTATCACTGAAATTACTTTTGCGAGTCTTCTATTTAGCAAATTTTATATCATAATTACATAAATGTAGCGTACATTTACGACGTATATTTCTTTCTTTCAGTGCTATAAGATAAAAATGCTTATCTAGTAATTTTTATAAGTGCTACAACATATTTTTACTCGAAATTAACAGGATTACGTCATAGCTTATATTAAAAAAATATACTGCTTAAGTTTTTAATTTCTTATCTTATACTTAACGTGAATTTGCGTTTATAAAATGCAAACGAAATAGTATTTTCCCCAACAATGTGATAATATGAACACCAACATTCAGTTGCACTAATAAGGATTTTTTATGGATTTATAGACATTAAAATTTATCCACTTAAATATTTGCATTTTTTTTTTCTATTTCAGTTTATTTATTATTATTATTAAAATTCAAAACTTACAGTACGACACTTTTTGTGGCTAAATTTTGTGTTCAGAGTTTTTTTCTCTAACTGTTTGCGTATATACCAGTACTTTTCTAAATTTATGTTATAGAGAACCTAATTAGTACAGAAAATGTTATGTAAAATAACAGCATAAAAACTAACTAAATTTTATGTTATAGGGGTGAAAAAAATAACTTTTTGTGAAATATTTTGACCTGTAATACTGGAATGCTATTTTAGTATTATAATATTATGTTAAAATAAAATACAAATAATTGTATAGTTCTCGTTTGTGAGAGTCACAACGCTACGACCACGAAACCACTACATTAACCCATATTACACTCCTCTAAAATAAGTAAATAAAGTTAGTTTTCCTATGTTTAAGCTATAGAAATTTAAACCATGATAGTATTATACAGGATAAGATTTACCAACATCCTCTCAAAAGATACGTGCAGAAAGAGATAGGTAGACATTTTTTGATGTACAAAATTGTGAACTAAGATAACTTGAATTGTAAAGGTAGGTATTGCCTTATTTGATATGCTCTTTTTTTTTTTTTTTTTTTTTTTTTTTTTTTTTTTGTATAAGCTATAGAAACTGAAATTAATTTACTTCAATGGTCAACGTTCTAATTTACGTTAAAAGAGAATTCAGTTTCTTTATGCGGTCATAGTATGGCAAATGCTGGGCTATGTATTGAGGCTGTAGTAAGCCTGTGGTTCCGATTCTAATTGTATACTTTCATTGGACAAAAAATGTTAAGCACAAAAACAGGATTTTTTTTTTTTTTAGCAATGATATTGTCACTGCACAACTGAACTATTATAAAAAAAAAAAAAAAAAAAAAATGCTTTATTGATGGGTTTTTGATGCGAGTTTTGAAAAGTTCATATTATTCCTAGTAATTTATTTATAATTTGAATGGTTATTATGTATAATCTTAATTAGTAAAATTAAATAGATATTTAAAAAAAAAAAGTTTTTTAATTAAAATTTGAATCATCACAAATTTCAAATACTTAAAATTGAAGTGTGTAAATATGGCCATTTAAAAAAGTGGGGGTGCGTGTTAAATTTTATTTTATAATAATAAAGTTTTTCGCTGTGTTTTGACGTCAAATTTCGTTCGTGTAGAATACTGATAGGTCCATTTTTTTCACGGAGTTTTTTTTTTTTTTTTTTTTTTTTTTGCTGTACACTTTAATTCAATCCTTTAACGTGTGTTAAAAAAAAAGAAGAAAAAAAAGTGTATAGTTTCAATACGAACAGAGATTGTATCTCGTACCTTAAAATCTTTAGTTTAATTTTCATGAAAATGTGCTAACAGTGCTAGCTTATTCTCAACAACATAAGTTCATTTTATTCATCATTTAAACTGTACTATAATAAATATTTTACACAGCATAAATATAATGTTCTATTGCATAAGTATTTATTTCGAACCAAGTAAGCTACTTTTATGCCACACTGCCAAAAAAAAAAAAAAAAAAAAAAAAAAAAGATAAATCATACGTAATTTCTTGTCATACGTGTTATTTATTTATATTTTAAAATCTTAAAAGCGTAGAACACCTTGAACAAAAAACTTGCCTTATATCCTATCCTAACATATCAATTCAACGTTAATTTGGCCGGAGTCATTGATTACTAATTTATTTTCCATTCTCAAAATGGCAGCTGCGGGTTTGTGACGTCACAGCTCACTCACTCGCGCGGAAACAGGTGAGTTGTGACGTCACAAGCCCGCAGCTGTTATTTTGTAAATGGAAAATAAATAAGAAATCAATGACTCCGGTCAAATCAACGTTGATATTTAGGTGTTGGAATATTAGACATGTTTTTGTTCAAGGTGTTCTACGCCTTTAACAAAAATTAGATTAAAAAAACAATAATAATAATACCAAACGCTGCAACATTTTTTAAACCCACACTATCCTACAGTTAATCTATGTTGCAATAAAAAATTACCTACTGTATTTTATAGCACAAAACCAAATGGTTTTTATATAACATTTACCCTTGAAACTTAAATAAATTCAGAAAATTTGCATTCACTTGCTGGAAAATCCTTTTGAATGTTATACAGTAAATTTTCAAACAGTAAACTCTATTCAACATTTAAATAACGTGGTTCAATTATGTCCAAGATTTAGGTTATACATAAATTTAGTAAAGCTCAATAGCCAATAAATGCCAACTATAAATATTCTAATAAAATTCTTATAATATAGTAGCTCACTGCATTTAAAAAAAAAAAAAAAAAAAAAAAAAAAAAAAAAAAAAAAAAAAAAAAGAGCTCATTTTATTCATGATAAACGTTTACATTTTTATTGCTATATAAATATTTGTTTTGCCAAAAAATGTTAAAAAAAATAAATAAATAAAAAATGGTATTTTGTAATTTATTTTTATTATATTGTACATTTTAACATAATATTTTGACCCTTTTTATCATAAATAAAACATTCATACTTTTTTTTTTTTTTTTTTTTTATATAAATCACATACGTTTTAGTATTCAATCTCCTTTTTGCAAATTTAAATGATGCGAGTTTACATTTTTATTGCTTTTGGCAGTGCAACAAATGAAATTTATTTTGTTATATCTTTGAAATTCAAATTTTTATGCCTTTTTGTGGTTTTCTGTTGATTTTACAAAAGGATGTTCTCTTTCACGTCGATATTCATTCCTGTACAAATCTTCCGAATGTATTTTTTATTTTTCGTAACTTTGCTTGAATTTTACACGTTTTTTTTTTTTACCTCAACATTTGTTAATTTAGGTTGAGTTCTAAATTTTTTGAGTTGTACTAAAATATTGGATTTTTAAATTCTCGCAAAAATTTTCTCTTTGTATATAATTTAATGCAGCAAAAATGATTGCACTTTACCCTTTACAATTAGAGAAAAATTCTCTTAAAATTTGTTTTTAAAACTTTTTTTTTTTACATTTTGAAAATGTACGTTGTGTTCTTTAATTATACATACATGGCCATGAAACTATTGTTTAAGTTTAGTTTCAATTTCTGAAACAATGTTCTTGCTGAAAATGCAAAACTTTATTATCAGGTATAAGGCTAAAAATATATGTTTTATGTTACACCTCCCACTCCAATTTATTCTCTGTATTTGTTTTGTTGAATTGAATAATATGTATTTATTAGTTGTTGTTTTTATAATTTTTTTTTTAAGGAAGTTGACAAGACCAATGCTTGTTGTAACATGTATAATGTTGCTATGCTATGAACTGCCTGGGTCAATATTTCTATTTCTAAATAATTCTATAAGGTAATGTGACCAAAAAAGTTAGAGGCATTTTTTTTTTTATCAATTGCTATTTACAGATAAAACATCTCCAAACATGTAAAAATTTAAGAAAGCAACCAAGTAACATTTTTATTTACATATTTATACTTATTTATATTTAAGTACATATTTATTTTATTTACTCCTTTAGAACTTAATAGTAATTTCAATAATTTTTTTGATTCTCTCATCTAATGATCGATCACGAATCTAATTTAAAAAAAAAAAAATAAAAAATTTATAAATATTTTTAATTGATAAATATTTTTTGATAAATATTATGTAATAATAATTATAAGTAGAGAATTTCAGTAGAACTGCAATCCTTACAAAATAATTATATTCTTTAGTGTCATTTCACGCTGAATTTTAAAGGCATTTACTGCACAAACTATCAGCTTTAAAACAAACAAACAAACAAACAAACAAACAAACAAACAAACAAACAAACAAACAAACAAAACAATAATAATAATAATAAAAGTCATGGTTTGAATTTTAACGCAACACTTCTAAGTATTTTCGATTACTTTTCCAAAGTCAATATCCTTACATGCAACTTTTATATAATACACAATTATTATTATATAATGTAAAATTTATATACATATAAACATACAGTAAAACTTTGTGCTACAAAACAAACTTTATAGAGAACAAAAAACCAATGTATTATATTATATAACAACGTTTTCATATTAACGCCTGTGCTATTTAGTTACGTCTAACCGCATTACATGCATACACAAACAGTTGCATACTATGCAGGATATAATATATTAATAATTCGTTATTGTGCAGTGGTGGCTTGTTCAACAACAAAGCACTAGAAAGCTTTTAACCACTACATTAACATTGCATTAATATTTCTTGTTTAATATAACATTTTCGAGTTTTTTTCTTCTCTCTCTCTCTCTCTCCATCTCTTTTGTGTACTTATCATTAATAATAAATGTTGCCATATTATAAAATACATTTATTAATCAATATATATACAAGTTTTTTTTCTTGTATACATTTATCATGTTATCTTACATTTCTATTATACAATAATGGTATATACTAACGATTATTTAATTATTTTTCTTTTCAGTAACTTTTACATGATGCATTTTCATGATAATGTGATATAAATTAATAGTGAGGTTTTAATGTAAGTTCTATTGTTATACAGTTAAAGTCATATACCACATAAAACATCATGTAGTTTTTAATGAATAAACACGAAATGGGATCTTCAAAACTGTTGACAACTTTTACCAGAACGTTAATATAGCCAGTTTCAGTTTCATATAGGTTTTATTATAAAAAGCAAGTATACAAAAACACATATAATTGAGACCACGAGAGAACGTGAAAATACGGTAAAGTATGCAATTAGAGTGACTTCAAAACTTTAAAATTTAACGTTAATAAACTTAAATAAATTTAACTATAAATTTAACTTTTAATTTAACGTTTAAAATTTTGAGTGTTTATGACTTCAGAAACATGCAAAAATTAGCAAAAAAAATGTTGTGCTGGTTGCATAAATTGACATTTTCTGGTCACTGCTACGGAGCTACAGTTGGATTTTGAGACAAACTAAAGTTATTTATATAAGTCCCATCAAGTGTTTTGTGATATAAATGCTTATGTTTTTTACTGGTCTATTCCTTTAGGAAGTAGAAAAAGTATCTTGTAAGAGATTTAAAATTTTAAAAATGTTTCTTGATATTGGTATAGTGTTTTTGTATAATAATTAATATTGAATTGCATACTACTGGAACCATTCAAATTTCTGCTATATAGTAAACGTGAATTCTATAATTGTCTTATTGGTTTCAATGTACTGTGTACGATTTTCTAATTTCATGGGTAATAATCACTAATAACTAAACGAAAAAAACAAAAAAAAAAAACTTTTAGCATGCGTAAAAGTGTTGTAAATACTAAAAAAAAAAAAAAAAAAAAAAAAAAAACACAAAATAAATTGAGTTTCTATGTTTTTAGCTATTAAGTAAAAATTATTGCTGTTTTTTTCTAATTTGGTTCACAACCACCGTGGTAGCAAATAATACATACTCCATGAAATTTAATTTCTTTTTCTTGTTAGTTTTGACCCTACTGTCGTTTATTGATCTTTAAATATTTGGAACACGTACACTTTTACTCAAGTAACGATTTTAGACCAATGTTACAGTCGACTTTTTTTTTCTTGGCTGGGTTCAATAGTTCATCGTATTGGGGAATTATTGGAAACATCGCAAAAAAAAAAAAAAAAAAAAAAAAAAAAATCTAGGTATTGTGTTATATTTTTTAATTGTTTTAACCATTCATGCCCGTTGGTTGTTTATGGTATAGTTATTAATAAGAATAAATTGCCATAAAAGCTATAGGTAGATATTCAAATCCTTTATTATTCAAAAAAAAAAAAAAAAAAAAAAATTCAATAAAACAAACTCGTAAAGAATGTTTGCGGAAAACATCGTATATTTACACAAGCAAAGCATTTTTTTTATACATTTAAATTAACCTCATGAGTAAACTATACTATAAATTTGCTTATATCCTAATAAATTAAAAGCATTTTAAATATTTGAATATGTTAAATAAATCTAACGGATCGTTTTAATAAAAGGTGGTTAAAATGGAATATCAGACGATGAGTATACATTATTTTAAAATAGAAGGGGGAAAAAAACGCCCAGAAAGTTTATATTCCTCAATTATAAAAACTTATTTTTGTGTGTATATAGAGGCAAATGCTGAAATGTTATATTATTTACCATAATTAATTTGAAATGTTAAAAAATAAGTTTTAACGTAGAACTACGTTCGCAGGAAAAAAAATTAAAAAACTTTCAAGCATTGTAAACAATTGTAATTAAAAGAATTTCGTTTCCTCAAGAAAGATAAACATTTTTTACACCATCTTTTCCCTCTTTCCTTCATTTTAGACGATTTAATTAAAAGAAATTTAGATGAAAAAATGAGGTTAAAATGAGTTTTTTTTTTAATGCAGTATTTTTATTCTACGTTGGTTATTATTATATTTATTCATAATTATACATAAAATTTTAAGTTTTCTAGAAATGTGTATCAAAAATATCGTAAAAACTCCCGTAATTTCTTATGTTGAATTTTTACTATATAATGCTTCATTTTTGTTGAATTCATTTTCATTTTAAATCCGTATTTTTGTCACATTTGGGTATACATTTTTTAAAATTCTGATTTCAAAACTCAAGTATATTTCTTTTTATAACAGTCTTTTAAAGTTATATTTTCTTTCCCCTTTTGAATATATATATATTTTTTTTTTCTATGTGATAAAAATTTTCTTTCTCCATAAGATTACGTAAAAGACGTAAACATATGACATTTTTTTTTCCTTAAAGTGGTTTTTGAGTTTATATACAACGTTCTATACTGTATGTCATTTTTGGAGGTGGTAGCTTTAAGATTTTATATGATATAATACATAAGTTTTAACTCTATAATATCTCTCTCTTTCTCTGCGTTATATTTTGCACCTTATCTACACATTAATATAATATGTCACTTGAGTTACTTTTACCTTTTCAAATGTAAGTCAGAATGTGTGTGTGGTGTGTGGTGTGAGTGGTGTGTGGTGTGAGTGGTGTGTGTGTGAGAGAGAGAGAGAGAGAGAGAGAGAGAGAGAGAGAGAGAGAGAGAGAGAGAGAGGAGAGAAGAGAGAGAGAGAAGTCTACTAAGGTACTTGTATTCTTCTCTTTCACAATTTATAACGAAAAATAGTACATAAATTTTTTACCTAGTGCATTACGTAATTCTTTTGTGTAATTTTATTTTATTTAACGCAAAAAAATATTTATTACATTCTTTTGTTTTTGCTTAAATTCTATATAAAATATATACACAATACATTTTACTCTAAAAGTTTAAAATTTATTATATAAAAGGTAAATTGTACTTTTTAATGGTTATTAAGTGTTAGTAAATTAAAATGAAAAGTACTTTATTTTATAAATGTGTATAACACAAAAACGGGGTTTACGTGTAATTTTTTCATGTTTAAAATTATTTATGTTTTGAATTATGATGACTAATTATTAAATGTTATAATATAATAAATGAATGTATAACGTAACTTAGGGGAAACAAGGTAAAATACAAGAGAAATGATTTGTTATATACTGTAGAAATGTTTTGTATTGCAAAGTAAAAAGCATTTAGCAGGGAAATTATTACTTTTTTTTTTAAATGTATAGTTTTTATTTCTTAAATATTAATCTGTTTTAGTAATATATATATATATATATATATATATATATATATATATATATATATATATATATATATATATATATATATATATATATATATATATATATATATATATATATATATATATATATAGAAGTTTAACTAATAATAATAAAATCCCATTTAGCGTACATCATTAAACTTTTATATTACACTTTAGAAAATCTCATTCTTCTTGTTATATTTCATCGATATAACATCATACTACATTTCTGAGAAGACAGAATTGTAGAGAGAATAAGTTACAAACTGATACACTTACTAAACATTTTAAACATTGTATCTAGAATTTCAATGTTTTATTAAAGCCCCTCTGTAGACTTACTCTCTGCCTTTTTATATCATTGAACACAAAATGGAACCTTTGAAACTGTGTTAATTTTCATCAGGACCCAAACGTAAACACACAAGAGAGCATGAAAAGTCTGTAAAGAAGGCAATAGACAACTTGCATGCTGTTTTTTTATGGTCTTAAAAAATTCTTTAGGAAAAATAAATAATATTGGTGCATTTAAAATCTCTTAAAAAGTGCTCCTTCATATTTAAAATAATTTTTTAAATTCAAATTTTATTTGAAGTAAAGACGGTAGCCGTTACGCCGAAAGACGGTTCGCGTTTCTTTTGTTTTTTTAATTGTTGAAATCGTTCAAACGAGTTCGCAGCAACTGAAGAATTTTGTTCAACGCCCAAATTTTTTAAACAGCTCTGTTGGAGAAAATATAGATTTTTTAAAAATTCGGGCGTTGAAAAAAATTCTTCAGTTGCTGCGAACTCGTTTGAACGATTTCAACAATTAAAAAGCAAACGAAACGCGAACCGTCTTTCGGCGTAATGGTCACCGTCTTTACTTCAAATAAAATTTGAATTTCAAAAATTATTTTAAATATGAAGGAGCATTTTTTTAAGAAGTTTTATATGCACCAATATGATTTATTTTTCCTAAAGAATTTTTTAAGACCATAAAAAAACAACATGCAAGTTGTCTATTCTCGGCCTCTCTGACGTCAGATTGGCCGCAATGCATAAGAAATTGTTGTGCAGGTTGCATAAGTTGACATTTATCATTTGTCTATTAGACGTTGCAATTGAATTTTTGGTCAAAATAAATACATTTTTGCAAATCCCATTTGGTGTTTAATATATTAAAAAGGCATCTTTCTGGGCCTGGAGATGGGCTTTGCTTTAATGTTTAATAGTATTAAAAAAAAAAAAAAAAAAAAAAAATCGCAGGTAAAGATTTTTTTTTTAATTTTTTTAGTTCATGCATGGGTACTGTTTACTATAATGATGTAATTACATAATTAACATATACTTTTATATTTAGGGATTACCTAACACTATCACCATAGTTTGATTAATTAAGCTAACGCTCATCATACTTTCAATAAATCTCATCCTCCTAACATCGATACTATCCGCTATGTATGAACTTTGAACTGTGAAATTACATGCACGCTTTATATAGTTTCTCATTTAAAACAAATTGAAAGCAATATAAAAAAAAAATTAAAAAAAAAAAAATTATAACATAGTAAATATAGTTTCATGCATGATGGTTTTATATTTTTTTATTGGAGATTCAAAAGCTTTATATTTAAAAAAAAAAATAATATGCTGATTAAAAAACAAAACAACTAACAATGCATATAGGTATGTAAATTGAGAGTGGCACTTAAAAATAAACATACAAGTACCATTTAAATTTATCAAAATATTTAATTACAAAGCATTTTTAGGGAATTTTTTTTATGTACTTAAATTAAATAAAACATTAGGGGAAAAAATTGAAATAATATTTTTATACAATAAAAATATATATTAAAGAAAAATGGCTATATTATTGATAGAATTAATTAATATAAAGAGAAACAGAGCGCAAATTGAAATCACAATCCATAACGTGTGGGAATGATTCATAATTGAAATAATATGTGATTGCAAAATATACCACATGTAATTTATTTAATATAAAAAAGTATATTAAAAATATGAATTTTGTCCCCATTACGTTAGTAGATGAATAAAATTTAATTATAATATCGATATTATTATTATTTATCCTGCGTCTAGAGTATATCATACACATAAATGATATATATATATATATATATATATATATATATATATATATATATATATATATATATATATATATTAATAATATGTAGATATTATGGTTTTAACAGTGGGTAAATTATATATAATATACATACACACCCCAGTGACACACACACACACACACACACACACACACACACACACACACACACACACACATATATATATATATATATATATATATATATATATATATATATATATATATATATATATATATATATATATATATATACATACATAATATATCGTTTTTGCTTGAAATTGAATTTTATAAAAATTGTTAATATATTTTTTTTATGATTATTGTTTATACAAGTTTTAGAAGTATAAAAATGTCAATTAAATGATAACGGTCTTTAATTTTTGTTATTATTATGATATATATTTTAGTATGATGTATTTTATTTTATGGTGGATTTTGATTTTTATGAGAACATTATTTAAACGGCTTGTTTTTATGAATTTTTACGTTTAATATTTTTCTTTTATAGTAATAAATAATTTAATTAAAAAATTTCATCTCCATTTTTTTTCTGTAACATAATATCTGTTTTCGAAAACTTTAAAATTAAATTTTAAATTCTTTGAAAAGTTAGTTTGAAGTTAAAAAAAAACTACATTCTATTTAAAAGATACTTGGGGAAAAAAATCATCGCATGTAAAAGCCATGGAAACGCTTTTGTATAACTTTTTTTAAGTATCGAGTTTTTTTAAACTTTTTTTTTTCTACAAACATTTTTTTTAATGAAGATACCGGCATAAACAAGAAAAATGTTAGCAAATAAAAGAATAATAAAATCAATAAAGCTTTGCTATAAAATTGTTCCTTTCATTTATTTAGCAAAATATAGACAATTTTTTTTTTACTACCATATAGGTACAGCTTTGGCCAAAAGTTCGAGAACGATTTGTATAGGCAACCTGCAACCACGATTTGTTGTCAACCTGCAACCACGATTTGTTGTCTTAATGGGAAAACGCTGCGGCCGTCGCTGACCCGTTCTTAAACTTTTGGCCAGAGCTGTTCATAAATCATGTAAATATTATTCTTGAGCGGTAATTGATATACTAAAATCATACCTATTTCAGGTGAAACATAAAAAGTTGTGTCTCACCTGGATTATTAGGTGAGATTGTAGTATATCAATACCAAGGTAATTATTCACTGATTGTAAATTACAGAATTATGGTATTTACTTATTTTATTTATTTCCATCATTGTACATTGCAACATAAATTTAATAAAACAAAATAACACAATTTGGATGATGGAGGGTCACTAGATTACTTATGCAACCCTAAAAACAAATTTGGGCTTTATGAAAGCCAGTCACAAATAAATATACATCCCTCATTATTCACAGATAACAGATAACAAAAGCCATAGACCACATAAAACAACGTGTGCTTTTTAATGAATAAACACGAAATGGGATCTTCAAAACTAATGACAATTTTTAGCAGAATGTTAAAGTAGCCCTACGAGAGAGCGTGAAAAAACTGTAAAGTATGCAATTTGCGTGAAAATTCATGTTTATGACGTCAGAAACATGCAAAAATGAGTATGAAAATGTTGTGCGGGTTGCATAAATCGAAATTTCTGATCACTGCTACGGGGCTACAGTTGGGTTTTGAGACAAACTAATGTTATTTATGTAAATCCCATCAAGTGTTTTGTGATATAAATGCTTATGTGTTTCTCTGGTCTATTCCTTTAAACTTAACTGAGCTACAAATATTGAGGTCTTAATGCATTGTCCAGTATATATAGGGGAAACATTATTTATCCAATTTTTTTCTCACATAAAAGGAGTTTATTTCAATTGAACGAATTTTTCTCAAATTCTTCGAGCTTATTAGGAGCTTAAAATAAGGCTTTGATTAAGGTTTTGAAGCTTCTTTTGCTATTAAAAAAATAAAGAAAAAGTTTTTCCTATGCTGGCCTATGTATTCCTGACCAAGAAAAGGGTGGCTCTTAAATATGAGTGCAACCGGTCTATTGATGGGTATATACCTGCCATTATTATAGTTTTTTTTTCTCCCAAACAAGTCTATAAATTCAATATTAAGATCCGTATTCCGTACCATTCATGTATTGCAGTATCAAATATGTACTGTATATTTATTAGGAGATAAAAGTATTTTCTCTTGATTTTTAATTGAATCAAAAAGAATTTAAATTATAGGTAAAAAGAGAGAAGTTTCATTATTCCAATATTCTAGAGTAATAGATATTCTTTGAGGCAAACACATTGGTTCAAATTTATTGCTTGAAAAGTATTAACTTTTGGTGGCAGAGTTTAAATTCTATAATATTTAAAATCTTTATCATAAAAAAAAATAATAATAATATATATTTATATAAAAAAAAAAAAAAAAAAATGTAATGAAATGAAAATATTAAAATAAAATAGTAAAATTAATTTATAAAATTGAAAATTAAAATAATAATTATTAAAAAAAAAAAAAAAAAAAAAAAGATGATTTTAGAAAAGATTTCTAACTTGTGTGTATTTTCTTATGTTTTCAGATATCCAAGAATTCTACGAATTGACACTTTTAGATGATACCAAATCAATACAACAAAAGACTGCAGAGACCATTCGTATTGCAAATAAATGGGAAGCCAGTGATGGTCCAATTAGTCAACAAACTGCCTACCAAGAGGTACGCACCTATCTGGTGAGCTTAACAATTTTTTTTTTATTAATAACCCATTTCAAAACTGATATTTATTGCAATCATTTGATGTTTAACGAAAAAGAAATACAGACATATTATAAATACGTTTTTCATGCTAATGTATTGCAACATCGTTATATAATTTCTTATGGGAGTAATGCGGTGTCTCTTATGTAAAAGCTGAATAGTAATGCTGTTCGTAAACCCTGTTCTTTGCACCAAAAATGACGATTGCCTTTGGTTATTCAAATGGAATGCGCATTTTTTGGTGCAAGAGAACAGGGTTTACGAACAGCATTAGTATAACATGCATAATTTTCATAATTATGATTTATTTTTTTTATAAAATTCACCCAAAACGTGCAATGTGTAAGAGATATTAGTTTTAAAAAACAATAAATGTACTACAAAAAGTGCTTTCTATACAGCTTTGTAAATAAATCCTAAAATAAAGAACCAAGTAAATACCAAAATTACCCTTAAATTTATTGAAATATTTGTTTTCAAATAAATCGTGCTTGTTTTTATAGCAATCAATTTTCCAAGCTTTCTACTTGAGATAAAATTATTATTATTTTTAATACAAAAAAAAAAAAAAAGCAGATTTAGTATAAAATATATGATTAGAATAAATCAATGAACAGTTTGGAACAATACACTTTCAAGGATGTATTTTGATACCAAATAAATAATTAATGCTTTACCGTATTTCATTGAAATAAATACGTTGTATTAATTAAAGCCATATTAATTAATTAGGTATTTGTTTACAATACTTAAAAAGCAAATATTTTAGCACTTATATCGCAATCTAATTAGCTTATTCATTATATTATATTATATTATATATATATATATATATATATATATATATATATATATATAATGTTTATGTTTTTATGTTTAATTTATGAAATGAAAACTTTAGAGTATCCTGAAAGGTAGGCAAAAAGTCGGACACGTTTTCTTTTTAAAATTACAAAACGAGTTGATTATGAGTTTAAATTTATTTACTGCCTTTTAAATGATCAGTTCATATTTGAAGATGCTGCCATGATATATTCTTTAATATATGTTCATATTTTTTAGTATTAATGTATAAGTAGATTACCTATATCATGTAATCTACATAGGTTTCCCGATAAAAATTACTTGTCAGCTGGAGACGTGTATTGTGGTTCAAAATTACATTGATCTAATGGGCAGCAATATTGACTACGCGTTGTGCTGTAATATTACATATCGGATGCAAGTGCTACATGTTGTATTTTTACACTGTGTAGTAGTGGTATTATTTATGCCTTTCTTGTATCCTTTCCATCAATCTTTTTTTTTTTTTTTTTTTTTTTTTTTTTTTTAATAATTTTGTGTAATATGTATTTATTTAACATAATATTATTGCTATTATTATTATTTTTCATGCTTCTCTGTAAATTATGTAACAATGGTGGAATAGAGTATAACTTTCAGCAGACTTGGCCAACGCCCATTAAAAATGAGAGGTATACATTTTTTATGTATACCCTATAAAATAAAAACAAAGCCGCATTTCTATAATAAATTATCAAAGAGCATATTTTTACTACATGCCATATTTTTGTAACTATTTTATTATTTAAAAGCGAAAAAAAAAAAAAAAAAAAAAAAATGAAAGGAAGTATCCTGAAAGTTAGGCAAAAAGTCGGACACACTTTTTTATTTGAAAAATTCTTTTTCTGCAAAGTAAAATATATTTACTGTTGATTTATTTTAGACAATAGTTAGTAAATATACATAAACTTTATTTATAAACATTGAATATTTATTATTTTTAATTACTAATAAAAAAAAATAAAGTGGGTAAATATGGGATCTCACAAACTGAACGATAGCGAAATTAAAATTAACATGAATTAAAGTTGAATTGCTACTTAAAAGTTTAGTGATGTCAAACACATGCAAACACGATCAAATATTTAAGTTATATAATTCGAAAGATAATGTGTAAATGTGAAGTTTTAAATTATTTTTTAAGTTGTAATTAGAATTTTTTTTAAAATTAAAAATATTATTAAGGGAGTAGAGTACTGACGTTGGCCATTAAACTCAAAATTTTCTCGTCAAAAAAATCTGAAATTTTGCACAATGATATACTTCTATTTAAGACAATTTAAATATATAAAAATTTGGGGGGGGGGGGGGGGTCACTGTGCAAATTAATTTTATAATTAAGATTTTTTGAAATTTTTAGCCCATAAGGCCCAATGTTAATTTCAATATTTTTTTTACTTTTTTTTTTGGGACGGTTAAACACCTTGAAATTTTTATCGCGGCTAGGTGTGACCCTTAGCTACACAATTTAGACCCAAACCACTTCTAGGTTTTGAGATATAAGGTCGGTACCCTACTC
Source organism: Ecdyonurus torrentis (assembly GCA_949318235.1). Classification (NCBI taxonomy): domain Eukaryota; kingdom Metazoa; phylum Arthropoda; class Insecta; order Ephemeroptera; family Heptageniidae; genus Ecdyonurus; species Ecdyonurus torrentis. The sequence continues at coordinate 21,460,314 of OX439136.1, read as the reverse complement.
CCTTAGAGCTTTTTTGGATGTTTTTTTTCCCCTTCAATTTAATGAATTTTATTTGAAAATTATATAGTAATTGTGTAACTGGATATAAATGACGTATAAAGTATTATTGTAAAAGTTAAGTTCCTCATTTGTCTATTTCCGCACCAAGTCGGTCACCCTCTTCGTTTTTAAATAATTATTGTAAAAAAAAAAAAAATTAAAAAAAAAAAATAATAATAAATAAATATATATATTTTTTTTTAATTTTAAATGAATGGTTTTATTAATATTTTTCTAAGCATTGAGCATTATTTCTTAAAGACATGCATTTAAAATCCAATTAAGTATTTTTTTTTATTAATTAATATTTATTTTTACATCATAATGTAAAAGATATAAATATGCAACCATTTCATATATATGTACAATTTTTTTACATGACACTTAACTCACTAAACATTTGACATAAACCCACGTTACAAAATTTCCATTTGAATAAACCATATAATCTAAAATAGACTTAACATGTTTTCTCTTTGAAATAAAGTTGACTTGTTCATTAAAAAGCTAACTTTGACGTTAAAACCCTAAAATTAACATTTCATATAGCAAAAAAAGATATTTTAATTACGCCTAAGGTGTATAATTAGAATTTTAGCTTATTATATAAATGATATTTCATGCAACAGGTTTAGAAGATCAATTAAAATTCGTGATGATTACTTTTCTAAAAATAAATATAATTACAGTATTGATTTATTCAAGTCTTTACTATAATTAAATGGTTTATTACTCATGCATATAAATTTTTAATACTGTTATAATAAGCTTCTTATTTTATATAATTATTAATATGTCAAAAGCTTTAGGATATAAATTTAATGTAATATATTGGGTAGTATATATATTTAAAATGAACTTAAACATATTTTAGCTATTAATATTTTATGCATACGTATGTTATAAAGTTTTAATTAATAAACTTCATTGATTATAAAGTTTTGTAACATGATTAGAGTAAAAATGTAAAGAATTCTAAAATATTATGATACTTCTTATAAGAAAGTTGATTTTATAAATAGTAATTTACTGACGTTGAAGAGTAAAAGGAAGGGGAGAAAATATGTTTATAATTTTTTTTTTATCTGTTAAGATTTTTTTCTCTTTATTTCTTATTTGCTGTATATTTTTAGCTGTATTTTTTACGTCATGGTGAATATGCAATTTAAAGTTTTTTTAAAAGATTCTGAAGCTAGAAAGTCATAAATTAAAAATAAATATCAATGTAACAGGTATGCCATAATAATATACTAGGCTAAAATTAACATATAATTAATAATGAGGCTTACCAATGATCGACTTAATGATTCTGTTGTCCATAAAGTTGCCTATTACAGCAATGTTCATTATCATTACATAATATAAATTATGTTACAATGTATTACGATTATGTTGCATATAGCATAAAATTATATGAACAACATAAGTAGTTACGCATACCCAGTCTATAGGGGGAATGCATTCATATATATATATATATATATATATATATATATATATATATATATATATATATATATAAAGTCTTATATGTATGTATACAATCTATGTGTATGAGAGCACTATAAATAACATGGATCAGTATTGGAAAATAATACACTTTGCCAGTTTAAAAATACTAAACAATATTTTTAAAAGCATTGATGCTGTTACCAGGTTGAATTAAATTTTCAAATATATGCGAAAAAAATTATAATATATAATAACACAACAAAAAAACTAATTTTTGGAGCGCATTCAGAATGACGTCATGCGGATACACCCTATTCATTATGTATAGCATAACTTCTTCTTTTTTCATGTAAAAAAGAAAATAATAATAAATAAAAAACATTCAACAAAGTCAAGGTTTATACTCTATATAAACCTTGCAACAAAGTTATTATTACAAAAGTTCACAATAAAGTACTTTTCTCTTATTATAGTTTTTCTATATAGTATCGTAAATATTGTTTGTATATGCATGAAGTTACGTGTGGATTTATAGTAAATATGTATAGTATTCGCAGTATTAATATTATTTATATTCTATATAGATTATTTATAGCCTCTACTATTATTACAAATTTCAAAATGAAAATCTATAATTAAAGAACAAATCATCTATATGTATAGTACCTCTGAACTTTACAATCAGTTCTATTGCTATACTTCAATAATTTTAATCTAAACTTTTATCATGAGAAGTCACAAAAAGTAATTACTATATGTATATATAAAATACTATACAATATGAAATTGGTTTTTCATAAAACTAGAAGATTGTAAATCAGACAGCAGATTGTAAACTTTGTATATAGATATATTTTCTATATAACTTCTGTATAACACAAAATGTAATTTACAATGTTGAGTAATGATAATAAATCTTTCAAAGCTTTCCCAAAAAAAAAAAAAAAAAAAAAAATGATGTATACAAGAGTCATTACGATGGTAGTAATTATTGATGAGTAACAGCAACCATAATTCACTATTGATGTTTGTGTTATTCATGAAATTAAAATTTTTGTTTTAGTTTTTTTATTTAGTAGTAAATAGGTTAACAATATTATATGCTTTACAGTTACACATTTTAAAGTCAACATATTATTAATTAGAATACGCTTACTCAAAGCCATATTTTTGAATTATATATATATATTTTTTTATTAAAATGCAGACTACTGGGAATATAAGAGGTAAAATTGTCATGAAATAAAACAATTGGATTGTGTGTATCGTCAAATACAAATAAAACGTTACAATTTAAACTTTTTTCTTATTTGCTCGCCTCAAAGTATATATTATGTGGAAACGTGAATTTTAGCTTACTTTCTTCCAAAAGTTTTGATATGTACACGCCGCTTGCTTCTAGTATTTCAATAGTGACTTTGTGAACTTATTCTTTCATACAGTACAGTACATGTGTGTGCTCCAAACCACGAAAAAAAAAAAAAAAAAAAAACAAAAAAAAAAAAAACAAAAAAAAAAAAACAAACACAACATTACCTACTAATTTTAAAATGGAATTGCACAATTTTTTAGAGCAAGAAAACAGGATTTACGAATATCATTAATGGTTTGATGAAACATCAATAATTTGTTTTGTGCAATATATTTGATTTCATGAAATCATTATTTAAAAGTATTAAGTTCTTGAATAAAGTAAATTACATTAAAGAGTAGTTTTAAAAAAATTTAGTCACATCATAATATTGAAAAGAATTGAGTTATCTTAGTCATAGCAAATTATTATACGGTTGTGACCATTACTTATTGTTAATACGAAGGCAAGAGAAACATTTCATTATTTTTCTCTAATTCCTTCAGTTTGTTGAACTCAAATATAAATTGAGTTACACTTTTTTTTCCCACCTTACAATTTGTCTCTGTTTTAATGTACTTTTTAGCTTGGAAAAACCATTTAAAAAGGTTTAATTTAAAAACAGAAAAGAAAACAGCAGAATAAAAAAAGAAAGAAAAGAAACGAAAAAAAAAAAAAACTTTTGTGACTGCGCACTATTTTCTTTAGTCTAAACTACATTTATCAGTGAAGTGTATGTATAAACGTTTCTTTGAATTGTAGAGAGAGAGAGAGAGAGAGAGAGAGAGAGCAGCAATTTTGTTTAATAGTCAACTTTTTGGGTTATTATATAGTTGCAAATAGTTAAAATTATATTCTATTTCTTTTAGTTTATAATTTGTTTAAAATATATAATAAGTTGTAGTTTTTATTTTATTTTTGTAAATGTAAAGATGCATTTTCAAAACCTCTGTTTCATAGTTACTTTTAAAATATATTATCATAATTTTATTAATATTTATTTTTATATTAATTTTTGTTATAATTGTAATCTAATAAATTTTAATTCAAAATTTATGTTAAAAATGTTATTTATTTACAACAAATTTGTATATAGAAATATTGCAATAGAGAGAGAGAGAGAGAGAAAAGGTTTCTGAATTGTTTTACTGATTATTTTACTCTTTGGTTTGAGGTTAGTTTGAATTTCTATAAAATATGAACTTTCAGGTTCTAATAATAATAATATTTATTCTAGTAAAGCAAATCTAATAGAGGTAGCTCGATTTCTCATTCACTTATTTGATTTTAAAGCTCTGAAAGTACTTAATGTTATTATTTGAAAAGTTATTACGAAAGGTTATAAAAAATACTTCTTACTATTTGTAACATGGTATATATGCGTAGTTGTAGCAAAAGTCAACAAGATACGAAAAATACTTCTTAAAATTACATTGGAAGTTCGAGTTATAATTTAAAATCCCTTTATGGAGAGAAAAAGAAAAAGAAAAAAAAAAAAAAAAAGCACACACGCAAATACAATTATGACCTAATTCACAGTATAAAAAATAACAGCCTAAAATAAAGTTCATATATATATATATATATATATATATGACTATACGAAATGTAGCAATTAAATAAAGCTGAGTATACTGTGAGTATACTTAAAGGAATAGACCAGAAGAAAAAAATAACCATTTATATCACAAAACACTTGATGGTACTTACATAAATAACTTTAGTTTGTCTCAAAAACCAACTGTATAGCTCCGTAGTAGTGATCAGAAAATTTCAATTTATACAACCCGCACAACATTTTAATACTAATTTTTGCATGTTTCTGACGTCATAAACATGAATTTTCACGCAAATTGCATACTTTATAGTATTTTCACGCTCGCTCGTGGGACTACAGCAACATTCTGGTAAAAATTGTCATTAGTTTTGACGATCCTATTTCGTGTTTATTCATTAAAAAGCACATTTTGTTTTATTTGGTCTATGGCTTTAATATGTATGGAATATAAAACGTGAATCAAAGATTAACATCGTGTATATATAATTTAATTGCTATATTAGTGTATAGTTGAAGTGTGCCATATGTTTTAGTTTAGATAATAGATTGTATAATACGTGCATGAGTGGCTATTACATAGTAATTGTTGTTGTAATGTTAACAATTGCTCTTGTACGACACATTACTCGGTTTAAGTGGACAGCTAGATTTTAGTAATGCAGTATTATTAGTCTAAATTACATAGTATTGGTCGTATATGAATGTGAAATAAAATAGTAATTTTTAAGCATTAAATTGAATTACAAAAGTTTCACACTTTTTACTTATTTTTATGACTTTTTTTTGTTGTCAAATTTTTAATTAGCGTAAAAATTTGCAATTTTTTTCGATTTTTAGTTATTTCGACCCCTTTTTAATGTATTTCAATAGATTGGCCAGGGTCTAATAACTCCAGATTTTAATATTCTAAAGCCATAAAATTAAAAGTAATGGTATATTTGCTGTTATTTATTGACGAAGCAGTTTTTCTGATAAAGGTGTGAGATCTCTATACACTCCCATTTTAAACCCAATAAAGAATTGTTATTATAATAATAATTGTTAAATATTATTGTGTAATTGTGTATAAGCGAGAAACTTAAGTGAAGAAGAAGAAGAAGAAGAAGAAGAAGAAGAAGAAGAAGAAGAAGAAGAAGAAGAAGAAAAAAAAAATGAAATAAAAGCAAAGGAAAAAAATCGTTATTTAAAATGTAATATTTGCATTGCTTTTGTTCAAGTAATCTAAGTGTTGTTTCTTTCTGCTAAAAATAATAATAAATATTAAAACCTAAGTTGATAATTACTTTTTCCATCAGCTGATTGCCCTCAAATCAACTAAAAAAATAATGTAGTTTAATTTAATTCATTATATATATTATTATAAACTTTAAAACTTTAAAGCAATTAAATAAAATGCTTTAATAAATTATTAAAAACGTTTACTTTTTATGGGCGTACTAAAAAAGTATTAACCAGATGAACATAAAATTGTAAATGAATCGTATATGATATAATAATAAAAATCATGATAATTTTGGACGATTCAAGTATCAAGAATTCGATATTAAAGGCTATTTAAAGCCATAGACCACATATAACAAGATGTGCTTTTTAATGAATAAACACGAAATGGGATTTTCAAAACTGATAAAAATTTTTACTAGAATATTAATGTAGCCCCACGAGAGAGCGTGAAAAAACTGTAAATTATGCATTTTGCGTGAAAATTCATGTTTATGACGTCAGAAACATGCAAAAATTAGCATGAAAATATTGTGCGGCTTGCATAAATCGAATTTTCTGATCGCTGTTACGGGTCTACTGTTGGTTTTTCAGACAAAATAAAATACCATCAAGTGTTTTGTGATATAAATGCTTTTCTCTGGTCTATTTCTTTAAGCAATAAATACCCTTCAAAAGGATTTAGGTTTATAGTTATGCCAAAAAGTAAACTCAATATTAAAAATATAAAAGTGTATATTTGTGTTTATAAATGTTAAATACTTTGATGTAATATTTTATCTGTTTATAAATAGTATCCCTAATGTAATATCAATATTGAATTATCACTATTTACTTTCATCATGGTTTATTGTTCAAATAAAGAATTTACGCAATTGCGTGTAACTATACTATGTACATTCTGGGATACACATAAATCACATAACAAATACTGAAAAATAAACAATCACTGCGTTTTAGCATAATTTTATACAAACATTTTAATATCAAAGTTTTTGATGCCAATTACTATTTTTTTCCACTATAATTTGACGTGACAAAAAAATAAATATATATACAATTTGAAATTTCTGACATTTTTTTTTGTAACATTTTAGAGTATATATTTCAATGCTGTTGAATACAGTATTTTTATATTGAGCTACTCTTTATGTACATAATAAAAAATATTCTCTTTCTCTCTCTCTCTCTCTCTCTCTCTCTCTCTCATACTATCTATTTTCCATAAATGTCTACAATATAATATATTCACGTTGTACATATACATACAGTATCTAATATGTTTTTTTTTCCACTGATATTTTTCCAATATTATTTTTGAGAATATAAATTAGTTTTTAGTGCGGAAATTTTAATTTTTCAATAACAGTACTATTTTTTTCCCCTAAGATTTTTGTAAATAAAAAATTTCTCTTTGTTATAAATATTTAAATTTCATAGAAATAAATGTCTCATATTGTTATGCTGCCTTTAACATTACTAAAATAATAAAATAATGATAAAAATATAAAATAATATTCCTGATAACATTTTCTTTATGTTTTCGTTAAAGAGGCATTAATTACTTCACAAATTTTGGTAGTATGTGAATAGATTAAAGGGTGTAAGTTTTCAAGTTCTGTTTTTTGGTTTAATTATAGAGTATACAAAATAATTAAGGTTATTTTATGTTATAACAAATAAAGTTGACTTTTGAAGATTCATTGACGACTTATGATAGAAAATTTTCATTGGTGTTGCAAAATTGATGATCAAGTTGTAATTTATTTATTATTCTTTTTCTTTCAAAAGAATGAATTTGTTCCCAAAGTTTTTAGCGTTGGAAAAATTTGTAATGCAAATTGTCAATTGTAAAAGAAATTTTTAAAAAATTGTTGGTTGCATCAAAAAATGCGCAATTTAATAAAAAGCATTAGGCAATCGTCATTTTTTTCGTGTTTTGGAGCGTAAAAAATAGAGTTTACGAGCACTAGTGTTGTTCGTTAACCCTATTCTCTTGCACAAAAAAAAAAAAAAAAAAAAAATGCGCATTTCATTTGAATAACCAAAGTTGATCGTCATTTTAGGAGCAGAGAACAGGGTTTATGAACAGCATTATTATTAGCATTAACATTACAAATTTATCGCGAGATTTTGAATGGTAAAATAATATTATCTCAAAAGTTTCTACACGTTGTTTTGAATTTTTAGCATTTAAAACCATTGAGTACTTTTCCAATGAGAAAAATATTGTAAATTTAGCGCGATATTTTGAATGTTATAATATTTAATCACAATTAAACGTGTATACATAAATCTTACACAGTTTACAGTAAACACTCAATAGTGAAACTTTTGTGTTATAAATTTTACTGTTTTTACAACACGTAAGTCGAATTCAAAAAGTCACTCAAAAGTTTTGTTATATACTCTATAAGCTTTGCAATTGCATTTTGTTATTTATTCTACTTTTACTTCCTAAGTTTTTGTTGAAAATTTAATTAGCTTGGTTGTTAGAATAAGTGTTCTGTACATATCCCTTGGCAGTTCTACAAACTTTATATATAACTGCACCTTTTCTTTTTTCCTTTTTTTTTTTTTTTCTTTTTCTTTTGCAAACTATAACATTATTCTTTTTGTGAATTCATAATGTTTTTTCAAAACTTTTATTTTATTTTTAATTAAATAATATAATATGTATACATGAACTTTTAAAATAATGCTTTCAAAGGAAACATTCCCCCCACCCCCTATATTATTATTCATTACCTTTTTCTAAATTTTCTCTTTCTCTCTTTTTTTTTTTTTTTTTTTTTTTTTTTTCATTTTAAAATATAAAAGACGTAGTATTAAATTTTAGATCTTTAATATAGAAAAATGATATTTTTTCAGAAAGTAATAATTCTATCTTTTAATAATTTCCTTTTTTTAAACAGCTTCTTTATTATAATTATGTTTTATACTTCTGACAATTTTTGTTCTTTTTTATTAAATATAACATTTTGTATTATTATTAGTTTTAGCATATCTGCATTATGTTATTATGTGTACGTAAATTGCCCAGAGTGTTATGCCATCAACGTAGTGATGCAGAAAAATATGCTATTTTTATTTTAATAATCATGCCCGTAAATTGTTGTATTTTAGGTATACTAATGACTTTTTACGCGGGTAAAAGGCCTATTCCCAATTGTTAGCAATTTGATAAATATTAATGGAGATCATTTTGGATGTCATCAATGAGTCCAATCCAATAGACACTCGGTATCCAATATTTCCACAATTGGGACCTACCAACAACTGGGTCTTTATATAGTGATTTTATATTTTATATTGCAACGTTTTATATCTTAACACCAAAAAAAAAAAAAAAAAAGAAAAAAAAAAAAAAAAAAGAAAAAAGAAAAGAAAAGAAAAAAGAAAAAAGAAGAAGTATTTTTGCTGTTAATATTTACTTTTATAAATTTAAACTAAGAAGGTTATGCAGCTATTACATTACTCATTTTCCAATTAGAAAAATACTATATAGTGCCATTGTATGGACAAAAATTAATTAACAACTTGACAAGATTTTTGAATAATATAAATAAATAATTACTAACTAAAAATGTCGCAGCACGTCATTTCAATATTTAAATGTTTGGTGGAAGTGTTAATATTTGAAACATATTTTAAACGCACAGCAAAACGAGGAAACCAAAATATAATGAAATATTCATATACTTAACTCACTAATTCTAAATACGGATTATAAATTTATTAAAGGCTATAAATATATCAATTATGTATATCATACAGATACATTGTTTAACCTAAAATTATACAGTTTATTTATAATATATGATAATTTATCATACAAAAAAACAACAACTTATTTTAATGCATATTACATTATAATACACAAACTACAAAATTTTCATTATAGTATTATGCTATAGTGTTTATAATAGAATATATTTAATAATTATCAATGTTTCCATTAGCCTATTGTTCTCTATGAATTATTTATCGATTTAAGTATAAATTATTAAACAAAAGTGTTTTATAAAGTGGACTATAGTATATGATAATTAATTATGTTTTACATTTTACAATAGTTAATAGTTCACTTAAGCTAAATGCTTATTATTAATTCAGATTTCTAAAAGGAATTTTAATAAAATAAAAATGTTTTATTTGAAATAAAGAAGATCATAAAAAAAAAAAAAAAAAAAAAATTAGTGGACTATTTTATTTCATATTCTAATAGAGTACATTATTCTAAGCAAACTTTTTATAAAAGTATTTTTATTTTTTTTTTAATTGAAAAATGACGTCACGGGCGTCAACTTATTGTGCATGTGGGATAGGAAAAAGTTGACGTACTGTACATGACACAATTTCATGACTTTCAAAAATTATTTATAATTACATAAAGGAATAGACCAGAGAAAAACATATGCATTTATATCACAAAACACTTAATGGGACTTACATAAATAACTTTAGTGTATCTCAAAACCCAACTGTAGCTCCGTAGCAGTGATCAAAAATTTCGATTTATGCAACCCGCACAACATTTTCATACTAATTTATGCATGTTTCTGACCTCATAAACATGAATAGTCACGGAAATTGCATACTTTACAGTTTTTTCACGCTCTCTCTTGGGGCTACATTAAAATTAAGGTAAAAATTGTCATCAGTTTTGAAGATCCCATTTCGTGTTTATACATTAAAAAGCACATATTGTTTTATGTGGTCTACGGCTTTAATGAACTCAAAAGTTGCACATTCGTATATCTCTATCGATTCGGGACAATATCCTCGTTTAAAATATGCAATTAAATTACCACCTAAATTTTTTTGGTCTTCCTTATTTGTGATTCAATGAATATAATGGATATGTACAGCTCTGGCCAAAAGTTCCCGAACGATTTGCATAGGCAACCCGCAACCACACTATGCTATCTTTATGAGAAAACGCAGCGGCCGCCGCTGCCCCGTTCGGGAACTTTAGGCCAGAGCTGTACATACGTTGCAATTAATTTATTGCATGGAGTTGAATGCTAATTTTACAATAAATATGGTCTGTAGGAATATATGATATACAAATTCATAACATGTACCGGAAACTAAATATATTAACTTTATAATTAAAAACGTCGAATAAGGATTTAAAACCATATATAGAAATAAATCAATTTTAAAATTGCTAACATTTTGAAATGTAATTACGTATTATTGACTTCATACTGAGCTAGTATGGCCGAATGGTGATGGCAGCTATATCATAATATAAATGTTTGTGATCCTTTCCGAGCACTGGTTCAAGCCACTGTTGAATGTCTGTACGTGAAGTGTGAGAACACTAATACGTATAGCATATAATATAGCATAATATAAGTAGCACAATGCGTTATTACATGTATTCTATGACGACGCACACCATTCGAAAAGTGTATTATTAATGTGATTACACCGTCACGCATGCCTAAACGTTTTTCATAGTTTCTCTAAGCTATCAAGGAGAATGCCGGGCTGTGTATTTAGACCGTAACTAGCCCTTAATTGCTATTTCCATCGTAAACAATGATAAGATAATGTCTTGACGTGACTATGGTAATATAGGTGTAGTACGAAGACACAAAATGGAAAAATGAAAAATGATTCACAAAGTATTGAACTAAAATACACATTTGTAACCCAATGACTTATACATATGCCAAAGTTAGACTGAAGTAAAATATTTGATGGTGTAAACTACACTTTATGTAAATCAAATTTAGTTAAAAAAAAATGTAAAAAAAAGTAACATATACAGCTGGAATTTAAATCCTATATTATATTTCTCTCTCTCTCGTTTCTCTCTCGTTTTTTTTTTTTTTTTCCTTCTTCTAACACATCGTTTGTTACCTTCATTTGAATTTTATAACACTCAATTGAATTGCGGTACAATATAACAAATTTTAAACAAAATATTCACGTATGTCTAATAAAATGTTTAGAATTACAAAATATAAAGTTCTTTGGATTTTATATTAAAAGAACACAATATTTTTATTATTATGACAAAAATTTTTAACTTGAATTTTTATTCGTATTTATTTTCAATATGTGCTAAAATAAAATAAAAAATATTGCATATTAACGTATATTTAATCATACTCGTTGCTTTAGTATGTACACACTGTACAGGTGGAAAAATAATGCAAATAAATTTTTGATTAAAATTAAAAAATCTCCGTTTCATTTGAAATGACTTTTAAGCTAAAGTAGTGTATTATACATGTACCATGGATACATTAAAACCACTCTAACGTATTTATTTATTTAACATGCTGCTGTGTAAGAGTATAAAAAAAACTGTAATACTTTTTGAGCAAATCCTCTCGTTTTGGAGATTTGGATTCCTCATTGGATATTTTTTCCCTAGTGTTCGTACAAAAGAATTGAATATATATATATATATATATATATATATATATATATATATATATATATATATATATATATATATATATATATATATATATATATATATATATATATATATTCGATGTGTTTAAAACATGAATAATACTTTTTTTGCCCAACTTATTCAGTTTTCTTTTTAAACCCATAGAGAATTTCTATGATTTTATTCAATCTCTCTCTCTCTCTCTCTCTCTCTCTCTCTCTCTCTCTCTCTCTCTCTCTCTCTCGCTCTCTCGGCAAACAAATATTTTATTTAAATTGCTTTTAAAATTGAGTTTTAAAGCCATAGGCAAGTGGTTAAAAGAAAATAATATATTAAAATTGTTAAGTCCACATTATTATTTGTTATTTCCTTTTCTTTATTTTATTGTTCTCATAATTTTAATTTTCTAATTATCTTTATTTTAATGAACTGCTGCAATAAAGGCGAGAACCATTGTTTTGTTAACTATAAGAAGACAAAAGCGAGAGGTCGTTTAGTAATGTTAATAATTTAGAAAGGTTTAAATGCAGAATAATAATAAGATTAATTATATATGATACAGTATTATGCATATTATTTTTACCTACGTTAATGAGTAGATTTTCATGCAAATGAATGAATAATAAATAAATTCATAAATTCATAAAAAAAATGCAATTAAAATACTAAACAGCACAGTATCCATAACCCATAGTATTTTTTGAGGGGGGCGGGGGGGGGGGGGGGGTACTTTGAAGCACACAATGTTAACTTTGGTTTTCTTGAGCTTTTGTACAGTACATCATCATTTAATATTTATGAGTATGACGTAACCTCTTATAGATGATTTATCATTGTTACTTAAATCTAAATTTAAATAACAAAACTTTATACTTTAAAGTAATTGTTAATTAGGTTTTAATTAAGATTGATGATGGTAATAACTAATTGTTTATGATATTTTTTAATAATTATAATTGTAATTGAAGACCTAATAAATTATTTTCATATTCTGGAATAAAATAGCAGTTTATCGTATTTATAGATTTATTATTATTATTTTTTTAATTATTAGTTCTTTTAATATGATAGTTTTTCGTTGTAATTTTTAATTATATCTTTTTAGTTCTTATAGTCAAAGAACAAGATTACAATTTCCAATAAAATCGTTAGAAAATTGTTTGCATGTTAATAAAAACTTGATAAATATAGTACAAATTATAGATATATTATTTTTATAACTTTTACCAAGGGAATTTGAATTCAGTCATGCTTATGAAAATTTCTAAATGTGCAGTTCTATAGACTTACATAATATTTTGTTTAACATGCTTATAACGTTGCACTTGTAATGTTTCTAAAAGAACTTTTATATAAGTACTTCAAAGCTCTACACAGGACTTATATATAAAGTTCATAATTTCATAATTATTTTTTATTTCTACACGTAGACGACAAAAAAAAAAAAAAAAAAAAAAAAAAAAAAAAAAAAAAAAAAAAAAACTTAAAAGGGCAATGACGTAACAACAACTATATAATTATAGTAAGCACCTCTTTTGCAACCAGGTACTGTATACGTATATTTTCCCTGGAAAATACTAGTTTATAGGCATGCGATATAGAAACGACACTTTAAACTGGCAACAATGCATATTTATTTTAATATATTCAGGACGATGATGTTTATTTTGTTTCAAATATCTTGAATAATTTTCAACTTTTAATAAAGTTTTATTATTCCTATGACATGTAAATATAATTTAATTACAATTTCTCTAAAATTATTCCGCAAAAGAGAGAAAAAAGAGTGTTTTAATTTACAATTATACGCCATACAAATATTGAAATAAATGGAAACGTTTCTTTGAGTTTTTTCAATTTATGCAAGACTTTTCTTTTTCAATATTATCTTCATTGATTTATATTATATTAACAAGAGAGAGAGAGAGAGAGAATTTTTCTTTGGAGTTAAATTCAGTGAGATAAATTATAAAATTAAAGGATGATTGCTTTCTTTTTTCACAGTCGAATTTTGATTCGTACAGTTTTTCTTTGATGAAAACTTTTTACTTACAGTTGGAAAAAAAAAAAAAGTTCTCAAAGTTAAAAGAAAAAAAATAATGTTTTTTTCGGAAGTTTGTTGAGAAATTTATCAAGTGTTGGTCATCTTTGTTTGCTACTTTATCAATTTCTTTTTTTCATAAACCATTTTCCTTACAAGAAGAGGGGTAAAGTCATGTCAAAAGGGCAATCGACTGAAAGAATGTATTTGTTCCATTCATTTTGCTATAGTTATTTATTAGAAACTTCATCTTATATATTTTTTTGTTATTATTTTCTATATTATACCAGACAGAAAAATAAATAAATATTTTTATTCTCGGCTCTTTTTTTTTTTTTTTTTTTTTTTTTTTTTTGCTTTGTTTTTGTGTTTGTGATATAGGAGTGCAGTGTTGTCAAATATTGAAATACTTCTATTATATAAAACAATTGAAAATATTCTTTATTTATTCACAAGTTATTGTCAATACTGGTAATATTTTTCTGTTTATTAAAATCTCCATTGTTCCATTAGCTTTGTTTATTTATCCTCTTATTTCAAATAAATAAATTAAATACTAGAACCTGATTTTCGTTTTCAATTTCCTATTTCAATTGTTTGCTATAATATTTTATATACATCCATAAAAATAATGTAAAAAATTCTTACATTTTTTTCATTCTGTACAGTATTTTATTTAATTTAAACTATACCGTAAAAACATGAAAAAAAAAGTGCAGATGATAGATAAAGAAATATTCATTTTACACCACAAAAATTATATATGCACAGATTTTTTGTTTAATACATAGTAGGTCGCTTGGTATTTTTAAACCTTTTTTTCCCTTGTTAGTCAAATACTTTTCATCCTTTTATCGTGCTTAGAGATTTGTCATAATAAAAAGTGGACAAAAATTACGTTCTCTAACGAACTAAATAAATCATTACGCGCTGAAAAGTCCATTATACGCAGTAGGAAAAAAAAAAAAAAAAAAAAAAAAGAAAAGAGTAGAAAGATTTTGTTTTAACTCCGGAAAATGTGACTACGTATGTGGGGTGTATTACTCAATATAATATAAAATTTAAAAATGTAATAAAATTAAAAGAAAAAGGAAAAAAAAATAATAATGGTTTTTATAAATATCTGTATTCTGTATATACCTATATGCCTGTGTTACCTAGATATTTGTGTGTGTGTGTGTGTGTATATATATATATATATATATATATATATATATATATATATATATATATATATGTGTGTGTGTGTGTGTGTGTGTGTGTGTGTAATATGTATACGTATCTGTGCAAATATTTTCTATAAATTAAAAGATAGACGTGAAGAAACAAAAATTGCTGGTCGATCAAAATTATTAAATTATAATGTATTGTAACTCATTAAAAATAATTGTTATTATTATTATTTTAATAATGATATAATAAAACATGATTTTGTTATGTCAAGTCATTGCTGGCTCAACCTTTGCTTATCATTATGGTGATAACAAGTGTATCTATGCTATACTATAGTTACTACACAATACACAATATAGCATAAACTACAGTATTCATATGTATAGATAATGCTGAATTGAGCTAGCATAATTAGCATGTATTTATATTTGCACCTAAAACAAGAAGAAAGATTTTACATTATAATAAAGTCAAAAATAATGTTAATAAAACAAAGCAAATTCATTTCAAGTTTTATTTTATAATCACATAAATATTTATCATTATTTTTTAAAATTAATTATTATTAAAAGGTTTAGCAACACTTATTAGAGAGTATTATTATGAAAATTAAAATCAATATTCCATTCAATTGGCTTATATAAAATAGCTATAAATTTTGTCTTTTGTTTTTATTTATGAATTGCAATTATTCAAATGTAACTGTCACATATGTTATACGTAAATAACTATTATGATAATAAATTTTCACCACAATCATTTTAGATGATAAAGTTAATACCGTACGTTAAAACTATCTCTACTTTTTTTTTTTTTTTTTTTTTTTTTTTTTTTGTAAAATATTTATTTTTGTATATCTTTTCATAGTACAGCTCTGGCCAAAAGTTTAAGAACGGGGCAGCGGCCGCAGCGTTTACTCAATGAGTCTTGTAGTCGTTACCTAAATTTTCTATAACGTTAACGTTAAGTTAATTTCATATATAACTTTAACGTTAACTCTAATTTGTCCTCAACTATAACGTTACCTTTAACGTTAACAGCTTTTTTTAGATGTTATGTTTTTTTTATGATTACTCATACTTTCAATCATTTATAAACTTAATATTTTACCTATAATCACTCATTTATTAATAAAAGGTTAATATTATTTCTCTCACCTCGTCAGTTGATATTGTTTTTTAAGTTAGTAAAAAGTAAAAATTATTTTCAAAAAGTAACGTTATAGTTAACGCTATGTTAACGTCAATTTTTGTTAATTTTTAACTATAACGTTACGTTTTGCAATGTTGTTAATCTATATTATAGAAATAACCAGTTAACGTTATAATTAACTTAACGTTAACGATTTTACGTTAACGACTACAAGACTGTAATAATCTCATAAAGATAACATAGTGTGGTTGCGGGTTGCCTATGCAAATCGTTCTCAAACTTTTGGCCAGAGCTGTACATTCAGCTTGTTGCATTAAATTATTCCACTAAACATGATTTATATTCATAAAATGTATTGAATTATATTTTGAAAAATCAATGTGTGTACATAAACAGCGAATGAGAGGAAACATGTAGTAGAATCATTGTAAATCTGCCGTGGGCAATTTTATTTCATTGTTATTTGCAATTTAGTCGACTAGAAAATTGCCCACTTTTTTATGCTGTATCTATATAAAAGGAAAAAAAAACAAAAAAAAAAACAAAAAAAAAAAAAAAAAAAAAAAACATTAAATGGTTATTGAAATTCAAAAAGCGAAACAATATTATTTTTCGTTATTACTTTTTCATATATAATTGTGTATGTGTGTGTGTGGTTTATTGTATTAGTTCAACTGTATATGGTTTTAAAAAATATATAATTTTCTGTTGCTGTTTTAATGTTTTAATAGATTAAAAAGTACTCTTTGTATATTTATTTTAAATAAAAATATATGAGCCAAAAAAAAAAAAAAAAAAAAAAAAAAAGACAAACAAAACCAAAATGATTAATTGAAGCACTCTATTATATTATTTAATGTTATATCACATCTGTACTTGTATATGTGTAATCTTTTTGTATATATAATTTTGTGATATCTATATGAAATTCTATCGAGCTTTTAAGATTTTTTGACGTCAGATCCATATATTTTTTTAAAGTTAAATCATCAATGAATAAAAAAAAAAAAAAAAAAAGTACGTATATTTAAATATTACATTAGAATTGACAAAAATGCATTAGCATCTGTTATAAGAAAAAAAAATGAAATTACGGAATTTATGCTTCATTTATGTTATTATAGCATAAATGGTGCTAGATTAGAACAACATAAATAATTATGCTTGTTAAACATAATATTAATGATTTCTTAACTTATTATTTATCAAGCAGTATAGCATAAAACTGTATTGAACAAATTGTGCTGAAAATGAGCTGTATCATAATTATTATATACGTGGGTAGCTATTTTTGTAAGCGTGTTTTAATGCTACTGCAACCAAGAAATTTTGAGTTTGTTTTATCGTTTCTACATCGATGATTTCAAATGGAATAGTTTTCGGTAAATAAACAACTAATTGAAAATTAAACGAATATTCATAAAAATCTAGCACTTATAAATTATAAATAATGATTGAAAATGTCATTTAAACTGCAGTAAAAAAAAAAAATGATAAGATGAGTAATTTAAGGGAGTAGGGTACCGACCTTATATCTCAAAAACAAGAAGTGTTTGGGGTCTAAATTTGGTGTCATTGTGTAGCTAAGGGTCACACCTAGCCGTGATTATAATTTCATAATGTTTGACCGTCCCGAAAAAAAAGAAAATTAATTATTGAAATTAACATTAGGCCTTATGGGCTTAAAATTTCAAAAGTCATATAAAATAAATTTGCACGGTGACCCCCAAAATTTTTTATATATTTAAAATTGTCTCAAGCTGAAGTATCATTGTGCAAAATTTCAAAGTTTTTGGACGAGAAAAGTTTGAGTCTAATGGCCGACGTCGGTCCCCTATATACTCCCTTAAGGGGGAAAAAAAATTAATTTGGCATAAATTTTTAGGTACTAAAAATGCAAACATATACTGCAAGAATTTTAATTGTGTGACAACTTTTCTGTTTTGAGTAAAGTTTTTATATAATAGAGAGAGCTAAGTTAAAACGTATAATGTTAAATCTAGCGAGATATTTGAACATAAAATATTACAAAGTTACTCTTCTCATGAATGCACTTAAAACGTTGAAGTAAAATTTACGATATTGGGAAACAACGTGTCACCATGAGAGAAAGAAAAAAGAATTTCACACTCTTTTCAACTGATAGCAAGAAAGAATAAAAATAAAAAGCTTTTTTTTTTTTTTTTTTTTTTTTTTGCTCGTTACTTTATAGTTTGCGATGTAGAACATTCTCTAAATCTCATCTCTTTTAAAAATTTTATTTTATTACTTTCTTTTATAGACATTCTTAAGATGATTGTATTTTTTTTTTTCAAAGAGTAAGACTTTATTATATTGCTGGTTAAATTACGCGTAAATATGTATACTTATACACTTGACTAAAATTGAAATGTTTACTATTGAAATATTCACGCTAACTTTCAAATTTGTTATGCATCAATATTATATATTTATTATATAAGAGAAATATAAGTGAAATTTAAACAAAGAAAAAATCAATCGTATATAACAGTGTAAAATATACATGTAAAATAGAAAGCGTTGTTATATTAATATTTTTGCAAGCTTTCTTGTTACTGTAGTTTCAATATTATTTTAATACTATAAAATGTTATTTATAATGAAATATTTATCTATAATTGTAAGAAAAAGAATAGGAAAAAGAATGAAAAATCAATGACTGTAAGTTGCTACGGTCTATGGGTATATTTTTTTAATTGCGGTGCAAAAATCAAAATAACAATTAAAGTACGGTCTAACTAGTTATTAAGTGTCTCAACTTACAGGGGCAAGTGTATCATATTTAGCAAAAAAAAAACAAAAAAAAAAAAAAAAAAAAAAAAAAAAAAACTCAAAAGTGTTGAACGATCATCGTTAAAATAAAAACATGCTATATATTTTTATGGTTCATTTGAGTCAAGAAAATCACTGATACTATGTATTCTAAAACATATTTTCTAATAATAGGTAAATATTTTTACATCATCTATATTTTCCTTCCGTTTTCACGCACACTTCTGACGCACATCACCACCGGTATCAAAGCAAAATTCAATCCGAAATATTAGTTTTATTTAAAATGAAATATAATGATTTTCTTATAAAGAAAGATTATTTGTCATTAATAAATTCTTTTAAAAATTGCAAAAAAAAAAAAAAAAAAAAAAAAAAAAAAAAAAAAAAAAGATAAAAAATATAAAAGTCTTTACCGATACTAAAGTTTATGTGTGCATTCATGAGGTGAAAATTTTGTGAATAACGGAAATGACTAGCAATCAATAAGTATCAAAATGAGTTTAAATTCTATATAATTTTACCTCCAAATATCAATATTAATTATAAGCTGTAGCAAAGTATTAACCAAATGTTGATTAGCTATAGGAAAATTATTTTACTAAATTTGCGCATAATATAGTCTATTTTGAATTATAGAACTTATATTTGTACATTCTATATGCTTGTAACATTTAACCTAAACAAACGAAACATATAAAGTATTTTCTTTCTACGTAGAGCTGTTTAATGTAAAAAAAAAATAGTAGACTATTTTCATAATATCATGTTTTTACTATTTTTTCATGACAAAATATGTTATTTTATAAAACAACAATGAGATAGAACAAAAAATTGTTTAACCCGTCTGCATATCGCCAAAAGGAAGATATACATACTACATACATATATTTATGTGACCTATGTTTTAGTTATGCAAATTATTAGCATAATTCTATATGTAGTACACATCGGTGTACTGTACTGTATATGTTTCCTGTTTATGGTAAATAGAGAAATTTACATAAATGACAACAAACTATATTATATGGAAGCGTTTGATTATACAGCACACATACAGTATAATATACGAAGTAAGCGTTTCTATAATTATAGTTTAATTCTATAGAGCATAATAAAGTCTAGTTGTATATATTTAATATAAAATTATGCTTTTGCTTATACTTTTGAATATTAATTAAAAAGTGTAATTTTACTCGGCCTATTTATATGTAAAATTTTATTATATGTATAATTAAAATAATAAAAAGTATGAAAATAATAAAAACTAATATCTTACGTAAATTAGGTAGAACTTTAGTTTGTATTATCGCCCACACATATCTTTTATTTTAAATAAGCTATATAGGTTGAATACACGATTATTTAACAATATAATCGAATATTATCTCGCAGGTTATATATAGTCTTTATGCAAGTAATTTCCTGTTGTTGTTGTTGTTGTTGTTGTTATTGTTTTTTTGTTTTTTTTTTGTTTTTTTCTTCATATTTTCTGCTTCCAAGCTCAATTCTTTTAAAAATATTATGTAGAAGAAATGAACATTGAATTTTTTTTTATTTCTTCTACTGTTATGAAAGATTATTAACATTTTTTTTTTTAAATTTAATTTGAGATAAAAAAAAAGAGGTTGCATATGAAGTACAATTGAATAAAAGCATTAAAAAATTCAATAATAAATTTAATTGACGTATATCGAAAGCATTTATTAAATATTACATTACATATTTTATTGTCCCCAATAGTAAAGTGACAATATGATATTAGATTAACTATACATAGTTGACGTATTATATAATCCCTTTTGATATGACAATGTTATACACATATTATTGATTTAAATCCATAATTACTTGATTTAATTACGTATATAACTGGACTCTCTCTCTCTCTCTCTCTCTCTCTCTCTCTCTCTCTCTCTCTCTCTCTCTCTCTCTCTCTCTCTCTCTCTCTCTCTCTCTCTATATATATATATATATATATATATATATATATATATATATATATATATATATAATATACAATTAACTTATTTTAATGTTAACATATTATGGTAACACAATTTGATTGTTCAATGACATTAGTTCTATTGTTATTGATGTACAATGTAATTAGGTTTATAATGCAGTATATAATATATATTAAGGGTAGTTTACTCTATGGAATTAAACTATAATATGTTGGTATATGCATATTCATCATAGCTAACTGAACTGAGTTTGTGGTGCAGTGGTATGTGTTCTGGTTTGGGTTTGACGTGTCAGAGTTTACCATGCCCGCTTATGTGTACTCAAAATGCGGAAAAAGAAGTGCCGGAAGAGGAAACCACGTGACGGTAAAAGTGGGAAAAAAAGTTGGTGCCAGCAGCAAGCTAGGCCTGAGCTACCTCCCACTTTACCGTCACGTGGTTTCCTCTTCCGGCAATTCCTTTTCCGCATTTGGAGTAAACGTGAGTGGTAATTTACGTGGAATTTTTCAGAGGACGTATGGTACATTACGCACTGCCATACATATGTATATCGTAGGTAAAGATACGAGAGTATGTTAGGCTTGACAAGTCTATTCATGACTCCGGCCTCTGAGTGGTAGTTGTGGACCTCATCAATTTGGAGGTGCATTTTTATTATTTTTTAACAATGTAAATTCTTTTGGTAAAAAAATTTATCATCAATTTTGATATTGCATGACGTGTTTATCGAGGCATTTTTATTATTATTTTATGTTGACATACTTTTATTTCATATAGTATGGCGCTCGTTATACGATAGCAAAGTAATATTAAACTAACAAGTTTATTATAACTACATTTAAAAGTATATAATTAACATTATGTGTTACGATTTTTAATTACAACTCGTGTTAGTTGTCAATATTATTTACTTTATAGCTCCGATTAACTTCGGATGAGTAAAATCATTTGTTAGTTATTATAACACGTTTTCAAAACCATTGGTGCGGAAAACACAACACTATACATTTTTATTATATTAATATAGAACACAAATTAAAGAATGTCGCATAAACTAGTGTAAATATGGCAAATTTGGGTTTTTGAAGAAGAATTGAATGGGTTTGGCTTCCGTGTTACACCTTGTTAAAATAAGCAGTAAACTAACATTGAAAAGGAATTCGGCTTGACCGGGACTCGAACCCGGATCTTTGGTTTCCCAGTCACACGGACCACTAATAAACTGTGAAATACCAATTGCTGCAACCTGTAGTTGGAAGTTCGAGTCCCGGTCGAGCCGAATTCCTTTTCAATATCAGTTTACTGCTTATATAACAAGGTATAACACGAAAAGCCAAACAATTTCATTAAAACTCCCCGTGTAAAATAGGTGTTAAATTACAAACTCTAAAAATTGAAGAATTCTCAAATTTCAAATAAAGCTGATAATAAAGTAAATTTGTTTATTTAAGTAAAAAAAAAAAAAAAAAGTGTACACACTTAGAAAACAAATGTAACCTACGAAATACTTTGATTGTACAGCTCTGGCCAAAAGTTCCCGAACGGGGCAGCGGCGGCCGCTGCGTTTTCTCATAAAGATAACATAGTGTGGTTGCAGGTTGCCTATGCAAATCGTTCGGGAACTTTTGGCCAGAGCTGTACATCAAAGCACGAGTGTATTCTGACTGAATATTCAATCTTGTTGAGACTATAGTGTAAATGCAATTATGATGAGTACAAAAGATAGAAAGGTTCTCCGTAAACATTAAAGTATATAACTCGCTACCCATTTCATACTCGCTACTATATAGTAGACAGTACCCAGTTACTGTGAGTAAATATTCACTGGTAGAGAGAAAACATTTTAAATGATTAATCTCTAGAATCAAAGTTTAGGTATACTTTTAGGTACTCTGTATGTATTATAGAATTTGATTTATAAGTATGAATGATAAGAGGCAATGCACGAATTGTTAAGTGAGTACCAGTTTTAAAATACTAGCCTCTTCTATTTTGTATTATCATTTGGTCAGTGTAATAGAATTGTATAAAAAAGCATTATTTTAAAAGAAAAATTAGTCTTATATATAACGAAAAAAACTCGTTCTATCGATATATCTTTTCTAAAAAGTTTTAAAAAAAAACGTGACGAAAAAAATCTCTTGTGCAACCGAAGAAAAGTGTATCTCTTGACGTTTAAAATTAAATTTTGTATTTTTTTTTTGTCAGTTGGTATTCCTGACAATATTGTCAACCCTCGCTAAAGTTGGGTATAATGGCTTGTCATGTATGGCATCCTCTCTCTCTATAAGATTCTCGCTCTATCCAAAGTTACCCGCACTCTCCGTGTTATGTGATTGTATCAAATATATTTTATTGCAAAACTTTCCTTTTTTTTTTTTTTTTTTTTTCGTGATAACACAAAATTTCTTTTATAAGAAAGAATAAAATGTATTTTAGATTTACTCTTATGCCTGAACATTTTCAAGTCGTTTCAATGTGATATTTAAGGGTATTAAGTTATGTAGTTTTAATACTTTAAGAAAGTTTTCTAGATCGCGTGATTTATTAAGTTTAAATATGGCACGTGTTAAAAATAAATTGAAAAAATTGTCACCAAGATTACGTAAAAGTTAAATTTGAGGCTTTTTGCATTTTTATATACATAAAACTTACACACATAAAATTTCACAACCAAAAAAATAGCTTTTTCCAAATTATAAATGAAGACTTCAATATTCATATTTTAATATCTTTTTTTTTTTTTTTTTTTTCCCAGTATTATCATTTTTATTGTTAAAGCATTGTAAAGTATATTTTGCTTTAATAATGAAAATTTTTCCATTTCTCAACTTTCTAAAAGAAAGAAATTTACCATGCAATGAATTAAGACTGAAACAAAAAGTATTTTAACAATTTTTTAAGAGAGAGAGAGAGAGAGAGAGAGAGAGAGAGAGAGAGAGAGAGAGAGAGAGAGAGAGAGAGAGAGAATCTCAGCCCACTATTAAAATGATTATCTTTAAAGCTCAAAAACTTTTCTCATGATTGTCTTTTTTTGGTCAAATCGATTTTGTTTTTTTTCATTTGACAAAAGTTTAATTTACTTTTGTTCTCCGTTAAAATATAAAAAGAAGAAGAACAAAAAAAAAAAAAAAAAAAAAAAAATAGTAAAAAGGTCTTTATACGCTCATAATAACTTGCTTAACAATAGTAATAATTGTTTGTCAAGAACAATGATAAAATATCCGAAATGATTTAAATTTTTATTGCTATTGTTGTCAAAATTTTATTTGATTTTTCATTTCATATTTTTAAAAAAAGAGTCTCGTTTCATTGAGTATTAATGAGTGAAAAAGGTTAGAAAAAGACAAATAGCGAGAGAGAGAGAGAGAGAGAGAGAGAGAGAGAGAGAGAGAGAGAGAGAGAGAGAGAAGTAAATTTTTTGTAAGCTTTCTCTTTTTCCAAGTTGCTATCTGACTATCGATTTTCGTATTTTTGTGACATTATACTGAAAGTATTTTTTCTGTGGCTCCATCCTTTATCTCTCTTTCACTCTTACAATCCAATATGATATCATGATTTTATTTTAATCGATGTTCTCCAATCCAATATAATAACAATTGTTATTATTATAGATATAGCCATTTTCAATACATTATGTTTATTTTATATACTTTGTGTTTTGATACGCGTATTTACATACGTTTTTATTTATTTTATTTTTTAAGTTTTATATTAAAAATAAACACAATTTCATAAAATAACAGCACAATATATTCAATATTTATATTTTTATAGACAGTATTTTCAAATTTGTCAATGTATAGTATTTTTGTATACTACTATAGTACTGTATTATTAAAGTTTTATTGAAACTGTATCATTTTTATATAGAAACCCTATAAAATATTTTGTTATAGGGAAACAAAAGTAAACACAGAATTATGTTATTGCCTTTGACATTATCAATTAAATCAAACAAAAACATTGGATCAATATGAAACCCCTTATATTATTTGTTATTTCTTTTGAAAATAAATACTTTGTCTGGTATTTGTTTGTGTCAGTGCTACTTATGAACATGTTATTGTTACACTGTATAAAATATTATATTATATATACAATATGTACATACACACACACAAACGCATTTCAGTATTCTTCTATAATATATGTATATTGAAAGTATTCAAAGCTGAAAGCAAGTAAAACGAAAAAGAAGAAACACTCGTATATATATATATATATATA
This sequence comes from Ecdyonurus torrentis, assembly GCA_949318235.1. Classification (NCBI taxonomy): domain Eukaryota; kingdom Metazoa; phylum Arthropoda; class Insecta; order Ephemeroptera; family Heptageniidae; genus Ecdyonurus; species Ecdyonurus torrentis. The sequence goes on along the minus strand of OX439136.1, from coordinate 21,434,919 downwards.
TATATATATATATATATATATATATATATATATATATATATATATATATATATATATATATATATATATATATATATATATATATATATATTACATTTCAAGTATTTTTATGTTTAAGATTGAAAGTATATTTTTCCATCTCTCTTTCTCTATACTTATAAAAAAAAAAAAAAAAAACATGCTATGCTTGAAGTATTCTTATTTTATATTTTTCTTTCATCGTATATAGCATATTAGAAAGAGATTGTTCGGTAAAATATTGTACTATACACATGAGAGTTGTACGAAAAGAGAAAAAAAAAGAGACAGTTACAAAACCGTATCATTTATCAAAATCTTCTTCAATTCATCTTGCTATCGTTTTTATCTATAAAAGATAAACAATTTTGTATCAAATAAACTGTGACATACCAGCAATTGATGCAACCTGTAGTTAGAAGTTTCTTGCATGAGTAATGAAATTTTATAGAACCTTATCTCTTATAATTTGCTATCTCATTTTCAGACATTTCTTTTTCTTTGCCATACGGACAAAAATAAATACGTAATAGTAATGCTAGCTCATTTTCAAACACATAATTATGTTCAGTACAATGTAAGTTAAGCTATGCTGCGAAATAACTATGCATATTATGCTTAAAGGCGTAGAACACTTCGAACAAAAAAAAACATGTCTAATATCCTATCGACGTTGATTTGGCCGGAGTCATTGATTTCTAATTTATTTTCCATTCACAAAATCACAGCTGTGGGTTTGTGACGTCACAGCTTGCCTGTTTCCGCACGCGTGGACTAGTGAGCTGTGACGTCACAAACCCGCAGCTGCCGTTTTTGAAATGGAAAATAAATTAGAAATAAATGACTGGCCAAATCAACGTTGATATGTATAGGTATGTTAGGATATTAGACATGTTTAGAAATAAATGACTGGCCAAATCAATGTTGATATTTAGGTATGTTAGGATATCAGACATGTTTTTTTTTAAGGTGTTCTATGCCTTTAAATATTATATTGCACAGCATGTTTGTTTATGCAACATTTATGCTATAATGACATAAATACAACATAAATTACGTGATTTCTTTTTATCATATACATAAAAACCTTGATATTTTTACTATACTGTACTAATGGTTTTAAGATTTTAAAACTAAACTTATTGTTTAATTTAACAATAATTTTAAAAACTATAAAGTAACAAGAAGTGATTTTTAGTTGCATTTCATGCGAACTAATTATTGACAGAATAATAATTGCATAAAGAAGGTAACTTTATAAAATTTATAAACAAATTTAAATTTAGAAGCACAGTACGTTAACCCAAGTTATTGATAATTGAATTGATATACAGTGTAACGAACATACTCAACTATAGAATTCCATGCAATAAAATAAAATATCTTATTATTAAAAGAAAATACATTCTGTATCCCTTGTATTTGATATTCCATAAAATACAATTTTTACTTCTATATTATGTTTTATTCAACATGCTCTTTTATATTGTAATATTTTACCCTGTCATTGTATTTTATGAGCATTTTCTTTTTCATAACAGAAAAAAAAGTCACACACAATAATTAACAGTCACCTAGGGAATAGAGATTCATATTTCGTTTCAACAGATTTTTCCCTCGCGAAATTTTTCATATAATTCTTCATATTTTTAATCCTCTCTCTCTCTCTCTCTCTCTCTCTCTCTCTCTCTCTCTCTCTCTCTCTCTCTCTCTCTCTCTCTCTCTCTCTCTCTCTCTTAAAACATAGGAATATTTTAATTTCTCTTAGCTAATTCAATTATAATAAATTAATTATAATTATTAAATATACTGAATGTAATTATTATTCATAAAAGTTACTTTACATTTTACTTTATACTATATTTCATGTAAAGTTTACTCTATATAAAGAGAAATTCAATAAGTAAAATTTGGCAACAGTGTATAATAAAATATACACATTGTTGTTGGAGTTTATTAGATTTATGCAATTTTTATGTTTTAAAATAAAACATTTCCATACTAAACGGTTTTATTTATACTGTTATAAAACATGGTTTTTAACTTTAAAAATATTTTTCGTGTGTATTCTCTCTCTCTCTCTCTCTCTCCTTTTTATCCTTAAGCTGTGACACATCTACAGCGACGGTTCCATCCTAAACAAACATTTGACCTAAAACTTTGATGAAAATGAAAAAGAAAAGGAAAGGCTAAAATTGTCATTGTATTGATGAAAATTCTTTTAGTTCGCACCCCTTGTTTTTCCACTACTATAATAATAAAATTACAAAAAACTATAAAAATGTCTTAATAAAACTTAATACCTTGATATAAATATAGTAAAATTTATATAATATTACGTATATACATTACTTTTTATTCATGTAAATGAATATTTGAATTTTAGTTTTAAATTCTTCTTTTTTTTTTTTTGTACTGTATAAAACCGATTTATCTTTCAAACAAGAGATTGAAACAAAAGCTTTTGTTCATACAATACCCTTTACTAAAACACATGGGGTCAAAATCTTATTATGGACGGTGTTGATTTTCAGTTCTCTCTCTCTCTCTCTCTCTCTCTCTCTCTCTCTCTCTCTCTCTCTCCCTCCCTCTCTCTCTCTCACTCCCTCACTCCTTTCTCTCACTATCTACTGTAATTTTATTTATGACCTCAAATATTTATAACAAGAATCGATTTTATTTATACTGCTATATAGAGTTCCTTTCTATTGGAAAAACAAAATCATTGGAAACTTATTTTGACACTACAAATAAATAAATTAGGTTTGGTATTATATAAAGTAGAACTTTCATTTAATAAATTTCAAGTTATTATAATAAGATTTTGTTTTAATCAATAAAATGTCAAAAAAAAACTTTATATTGTTATTATTTTTGTTTCTTTACTCGCATAAAGATATCAAATTATGTTATTTTTATACAAAAGTTTATTCGGTATGGGCAAAATCAATATATTGTACATAAAAAGGGGTGGTAATAAATACTTGTTCATTAATATTTATTAAATAAAACTGGTATATTTATAGGGTTGTATATAGGTAGCTTGTTTGTACAAATTTAAAAAGAAAACTTCCAAACTTTATAATGTTATTTAAAAGTAACAGCTACCTATGATACAATTTTCAGAAGCCGTGAGCATCAGATAAGAGAGAAAATAATTATTGAAATTAACATAGGTCTTATGAGACTAAAACTTCAAAAAATCATTATAGGCGTAAACACCTTGAACCAAAAAAGTTGAGTAATATCCTCACAAACCTGAAAATCAACGTTGATTTAGCCGGAGTCATTTATTTCTAATTTATTTTCCGTTCACAAAATGACACTGGCGGTCACTGATGTCACAGCTCGCCCGGTTTACGCGCGCGTGGACTAGTGAGCTGTGACGTCAGTGACCGCCAGTGGCATTTTGTGAATAGAAAATAAATTAGATATCAATGACTTCGGCCAAATCAACGTTGATTTTTAGGTTTGTTAGGATATTACACAACTTTTTTGTTCAAGGTGTACTACGCCTTTATGTAAATTCTAGCATGGTGATTCGGCATTTTTTTTTTTTACATTTTTGAAGATACCTTATCCTAATATATCAATGTGCAAAATGTAATATTTTTCTTTCTTTCCGACTTTTTAATCAAATCCTGCAGTAGGTGATTTCCCTCCTTAGATATTATAATGATATTTTAATGTGTATGTTATTAATATTGTGGAGAAAAGTATGAAATAATGAAATAACATCTTGTTGGAACAGAAGTGTGTCCGACTTTTTGCCTACCTTGCAGGATACTAACCAAATTTCGTATTCTTACTTGTTAATAGTTTACTTAAGAAAGTTTAATCTCTTGCAAAAGATATTAAACATTTCTCGTAAGAATTTATTTTAAATTTAATCATTAAAGGCGTAGAACACCTTGAACAAAAAAGTTGCGTAATATCCTAACAAACCTGAAAATCAACGTTGATTTGGCCGGAGTCATTGATTTCTAATTTATTTTACATTCACAAAATGCCGCTGCCGGTCACTGACGTCACAGCTCGCCCGGTTTACGCGCTCGTGGACCAGGCGAGTTGTGACGTCAGTGACCGGCAGCGGCATTTTGTGAATGGAAAATAAATTAGAAATCAATGACTCCGGCCAAATCAACGTTGATTTTCAGGTTTGTTAGGATATTACGCAACTTTTTTGTTCAAGGTGTTCTACGCCTTTAAATCAAATATTCAATAAAAAAAAAATCTTAAGTACCTAAATAATTGAACTTTTATAATTTTATTTCTCAAGCGTAAAGTTGAAATCACTTTTTTTTTTCCCTACAAGTTCTCAATAAATTTTCTTTAAATTGGTTTTCTTTACCGTATATTTTTCTTCTTTATAATAGCTTTAAAAATACTCTCTTGAGTATAATTTTATCACCACTCTTTCCTATTTAATAAAACGTTTTTCTTGCAACTATAGTTTTTGTTGTTGTTTTTAAATTAATCGTGCATTGCAACAACACTTTTTGGTTTTGTAATGTGTACACTTGGAGGTTTTATAAAAGTTAGTTTTGCTTTTTTTTTTTTTTTTTTTTTTTTTTTTTCTCTCTCTCTCTCTCACTTTAGTGTATTAAATTTTTATAAAGGAAAAGTAATTTTGTCAAGATAATTTGCTATTTTCTACAAAGTGATTTATTTTTATGAAACATAATAAAGTTCTATTTACGTAACGTGTTAAAGTAATTGATATTTTAAATTAATTTTGTCATTTTTTTTTTCTATAGAAGAAAAATATTTAATTATTTTTTTTTCAATGGAAATATGAGTGTATGGTAATATTTTAATTGAAAATTCAATAAGTAAAAATAATTTATAAATATTCTACTGTTGATTAAAAAAGGAATAACATTTAAATTATAGTACAAGACATTAATTACAATATTGTATTGTATATAATAATCATTCCAAATGGAAAATATAAAATATGTAATTTATGCTGTATAGCTTAAATGTTCCCAAATTAGCGCAGTATAGTCATTCTAAACTCAATATTTATGCTATGTAACATTATTACTATACAATGGAGCATGAGTTATGTTAAAATAAACCAATGTTTTTGAAAATGGGGTAGCATCTTATTTATTTTTATCTTTATATTATGCGTTATATGATTTTTTTTTATCTTCTTTTCTCTTCGTTATGATGCCATGTAGTTATAGTTTGTAAACTTCCGAACATCAAATTCGAGGTTTTTAAAATATTTCCGATTGTGATTTATTTATTTAAAAAAAAAAAAAAAAAAAAAAAAAAAATAGTAAAAGCAAAAGCAAAAAAGCAAAATTTAATGTGCATACAAAAGTTTTGTTTTTGTTTTTTTTTTAAATGTAACAAAATTGATTACTATCTGCCTCTTTAATTTTAAAGCACAAATTTATCATTGCATTATTTTCTTTTCAGTGTATCTAGCTAAAAGTTGACATAAAACTCGTTTAAACAAAATGGACAGACGTCTGTACTAAAATGCTATTGTGTTATTTACATTAGTTACTTGAACTGTCAACCCTTTTACTTATCTAGCCTTGCAGAAATAATGACTGTAAATAAAAGATAAGCATTTAATGAAACGGAAATAAATATTTGAGGATTATTTACAAAATTTAATTATAATTACGTTATAGACAAGAGGAAGAAACAAAAAAAATAAGATAATAATAAAATAATAGTTTTGTGGAAAATTGCGTAAATAACGAGAATAACAACTTCAATTACAGTAATAAAACATGAACTGAAACATATAAAAGAAAATTGTTTTAGTTTATATTGTATAGATAGTATAATACGCTTGTTCTTAAACCTGTTATCGAAGACTTAAAGTATAAAATTTCTTTTACCGAAGCTATCAATGTTAAAGAACTCAAGATAGCTCCGGAGCTCCCATAAGCGCAATGTTAAAATCTAAACATTTTATCAGAGCGCAGCTCCTGTTAGCCCCGGCTTACTTTAACCCCCTTCCCCCCCCCAAAAAAAAAAAAACAAAAAAAAACAAAAGGAGGGGGGGATGCACAATAATAAACACGTAATAATTATGTTAGCTCCATGCAGCAATATTTATCCATAATATCACACTTTATGCTATAATGATAGCAGATAGTGATAGCAGATTTAAGATTCAGCATACTTACAACATTTGTGTGCTCTTCGATATAGAAATTATTCAATGCAGCATAAATTACGTAATTCATTTTCTTCCATAAGGTGTTACAAACGTATATGTTTTACTTCAATTATATATATATTTTTAAATTAAATAGAACATTATTGCCAACGTAGTTATGGTAGACTGGTAGACACCCCTGTTTTCGGCAGCCCCCCCCCCCCGCCCCAGAATTCGGCAGTTTATTTTTGTGTGGGAAAACCACAAACAAATTAAGGAGGTGGGGGAGCTAAATCACAAAAAAATCTTCAGCTCTTGGAATTGTATACCCTTGGAGTAAAGAATATGTTAAAGTGGGATGCCGTAAATTATTCAGGTGCCGAAAACTGGTCCCCCTACCATACTTGATGTACAATTAATTGCTTAATTTAATTTTTAAATATTAAAATTTTCTGTATATTATAGAGCTTATACATTTTAACAATTTTAAAGTTTGATGTGTAATAGTATAGCTTTATTTACTTTGAAAATTGACTTTTTTTCTTATTATTTTTTTATCTTGCACCTGAAAGTTTTATAGCCTTTAGTAATTTATGTATTTTATTTTATATATACAAAATGATATTAAAAGTCAAAAACACTAAGCTATTAAAATAAACTAATAAACTGAACAATCTCACTCAACTATTTTTTGATGACAACATTTTATAACCACCGCAGACTTGTTTTATTTTATATAATGTAATGATATTTTATTATTATTTTGTTAAATCATCATAAATTTTTAAACTATATATTATTTTTAATGCTTAATAATAATATTTTATTTGATATTAAAAATTTAAGAATGGCATGTAATAAAAGTGTTGGTAGTTTTTTTTTTTTTTTTTTTTTTTTTTTTATTTTTTTATTTTATTTTTTTTTTTTTTTTTAACAACATTTTAAATAAAACAAAATATTATACCCAGTAGATGTATTTATTTGTTTTAAACAATTTTATGTACAATTTTTGTCATAATTTTTTTTTTTTTTTTTTTTTTTTTTTTTTTTTTTTTTTTTTACTTTTTTGTGTAAAGAAAAACGAAGAGAGTGACAGACTTGGTGCAAAAAGAGAAACTTTATTTTCTCAATAATTCTTCCTACTTATCCTTTATACTTTATCCATCAAAACAGATCCAGCAAAAAATTGAATAAATTTGAAAAATATGGGTTACTTCTGCAAAATTTATTATTAATAATTTTAATTTTAAGAAATTTTCTAATTCGACTGAAAAGTTAGGTCTAAAATCTGAATTTTTTCTTTTATCTTTAAAGTGACATAATTTAAATATTTAATCGTGTTTGAATGGCTAAATTTTTAAGTAACATTTTATTTTAACTTTATGCTAATTTTATATATTTCGCGACCGTCCAGTTTGTAAAGCACAGGACAGTGGTCAATTTCTGATCGTTTTTCTATCCGACTAAAAGTGATAAGAAATTGTCCTGCGCTTAAGATATCAGCTAGCTTGTCATCTACTACAGATTTTCATCTTATTTTGACATCAAGTTTGATGATACATTACATAATTGCTGTTCGTAAACCCTGTTTTCTGCTACTAAAATGACGATCAGCTATGGTAAATCAAATGGAATGCGCATTTTTTGGTGCAAGAAAACAGGGTTTACGAACAATAATGTCTTTAGTTAAAAACAGAGTAAAAAAAAAAAGAGAAACCTTTATTAAAATGATGATGAAATCAAACAATCTTAACATTGGTCTAACGTATGAATCCACATTATGTACTTTTAAAAAATTGCATGATCACACCTCATAATATTTTAGATATCTGAATTTCTTTGTGGTCCGAGTTACTGTGTACAGAAATCAGGAGGAGAATTCCGTAACTTCATATAAAATTATTCAATAATTTATTCCAAATTTGTTTGTTGATAAGCAAGCGAAGAAAAATACCATTTAACCGCCCCATTTTAAAAATCAGTCATTACTGACGCTTTCTGTTAAGAAAAATAAGTCCCCCTCCCCCCCCTTTTTTTTTGACTGATGTTATCATATCATTATGTAACTTGGATTTTAAATGCACTAATTTTGTAGATGAGTAAAAATATTACAATTATAATTTCAATCTCATAATAAAATATTTTATTAGCAGATAGAAATGATACAATTTAAAATTGAATCGTTAAAAGCATAACAAAAAATATCATATCATTTCTATAATTCTAAAAAGAAGAAACAATAAAATGATAAAATCCTTATTACAGCAAACAACATTATTACACAAAATAGAACAATAGAGCTCAATTTTATATTATAATATCATAAATTTAAACCATATAAGTTTTATATACCAATTTTATATGAAGCCTGAAGCAAGAATATATGATAATACTAATAAAAAACTGTATATATATATATATATATATATATATATATATATACTAAAATCTTCTTCATTATTACAAAGCTTATAAAAGTAAATATTTACCTTTTAAAATTACATGAATTCTTTTTGAAGTGGTGATCTTTTGAACATGAGATAAAAATTTATTATTAAAAAAAAAAAAAGTCTCATGTATATCATGGTGCGTATTTTCTCTTTCTCTTGAAGCCAGCTGAATATTTCATGTATATGTGCGCTTGTGTGTTTTTTTCCTTATTAAAAATGTCTTAAAAGTGTTTTTAAAGATGTCTCTGTGGAACAACTAATATATAAAAAGCATAATAGTAACTTAGAAAATACCATGCTCTTATTTTAATTATGTAACTTGGATTTTACGTACATGCATTGATTTTGTAGAAGAGTTATTCAAGAACACGCGCAATTTTTTTTAATACATTTTTATTGAAGACTTATTTGATTACTTAACAAATGTATTTACTACGTGCACTTACATAATTTATATTTTAACTACATAGTATAGATTCAAAACAAGAAATAACAGAGAGAGAGAGAGAAAATATGAAGAAAGATATAGGGACGTGGTGACGTGGTTAATCCTTTCAGTTACTATACATACATATAAATTAAAACATCAATACCTCCAGAACAATGATAGTTTTTTTTTCTCTCTCTCTTTCCCCTTTGAAACTTGATGATAGGTACTGATTGTAAGTGCTTTCGATATTGGTAACTTTCATCATTGCAATTAAAAAAATAAAAAAAAAACTAGTTATGGTCTCTCTCTCTCTCTCTCTCTCTCTCTCTCTATCGTTTAATTTTTGTCTTTTGCCTGAATTTATCTATTTTTTAATGCATTCTAGAAGAGGAACTACTAAAGCACTTGTAAATTACATGTTCTATTACGCTATGCATTGTAAAACAATATGAAATATAATAATTTAATTATATAATAACGTTATGTACAAATTGATTTAAAAATTTTGCTACATGTACAAAATATGATAATAATATTAATTAATTATAAATCATGTAACACTTATAAATTTACTAAGCTTATACGATAAAACTTTTAATTCAACCATTTTTTTTTCTCTCCCTTTTATACATACAATTTTTTTTTATGTATAAAACAATTAAGGTTATTATTAGCATAAAATTCCCATTATTTAAGCAGCACATATAAGTTGTAATATGTTTTATAGGAAGAAAAAAAAAAAGAAAAAAAAAAAAAAAAAAAAAAAACGTTGATACGTTAACACATTTTACACGATTAGCATTTCACTTCTAACAAGAGAGAATAATGGATTTGTAAAGCTTTCTAATATACACAACATTTTCGACATGAAACAACATGAATATTGTTTAAACTTTCTCGTTTGAAAGAGACAAAAACGTATATAGAAATAGTTTCAAACTTATATACGTACAAAATATATTGTTTTATACAACAATACTCTTTAGTGTTTTGTATTATACATATTCATACATACATGCGCGCTAGGAAATTGTCTTGTTTAAATAATTTGATTTTCAAATCGTATATTTACACGTACAAATATTTTTAATATGCAATAAATTTTATCAATATTCAAATGCATTAAAATATTATGTTTAATTAAATATTAGAAATGTTACAGAAAGGCTTTACTATAAAATCATATTTGTATTGCAAGTATCTTATGCTCTCTTTATTTTAATGAGTATAAATATAGAAGCAATTATTCATATGTTTTAAATATTTATAATATTATTTATTTTACACAATTACGAAGGTGAATTTTTTTTAACCCCCACTTTTTATGACATTTTTGAAAAGAGCGTAAAAAAATTTTGAGGCGCTAATTTTTCTTAGAACGATTGGAGCATGAAGAGTATTTTTAATTAATTTTTGAAAATCAACCTAAAAGCCTGTGACGTCATCAATCGGGCATTTATTTCGGAAAGTATTGACCGTAGAAGGTTCAGAAGCCAGTTTTTTGAAATCCTGAGGATGAGATGATTTCATTAAACTGGTTACTGAACCTCGAACGATTAGTAGTTGCCGAGAAAAAAGTGAACTGATGACGTCACAGGCTTTCTAGGCCGATTTTCAAAAATTAATTAAAAATAATTCGCTTGCTCCAATCGTCCTAAGAAAAAATAGCGCCTCAAAATTTTTTAAAGCTCTTTCCAAAAATATCATAAACTCAACAACAAAATTTCAATTCACCTTCCTCTATGTTTGGTTAAAAAACTTTTTTTTTTCTTAAACTATATTGTAATAATAGTAATTATTTTAAGTACAAATTGAGACAAATATTTCGTTATTGGTAATCTGCTCTTGTTAGACCAAATTGGAAGCTTCTCAAATTACTATGACAGTTTGAAGGTATGACCTAGGAGTTAGCTGATCGAAGTAACTGAGATCAATGTCCTCTATAATATAATTTAATAAATATGATATTACATAATAATGTACTATAGAAGCTATGCACTGTGCATTAAAATTGATTGCTTGGATGGATATTAAACGTAGTGCATGGAGATAGCATTAAATTAAATTAACGATACATTAATGGGAATATTGTCATGCTAACATTTTTTTTTCATTATAATAATATATTGATGTTTTGAAATAATTAAAATATGATTATTTCATCTCTATGAAATAATATTTATTAATAATATTAAGTACTGATTCTCCTCACTTTATTTCGTATTATATTATAAGTTACACCTAAACACGAAAAAAAAAAAAAAAAAAAAAAAAAAAAAAAAAAAAAAGATTACGTAAGAATTGCACAAACTCTTTTTCAGCAATATTTATTCATTACAACATAATTTATGCTATACTAAATAATAAATGTATAACATTTTATAAATACTGCATTATTAGGGGTTCGGTGTAAGAGTGGGCCAGACATTTTGTCAGGCTTAAACCTCGCCCTTTCAAAAATTGTATTTTCTTTTATACTTTTTTTTTAATAAAGACGATTATTTATTTATTTATTATACAGCATAATTATTTATGCTGTTCTAATTTGGCAGTATTTATATACTATAACGATTTAAATTAAGAAATTTATTAATTTAATTATACTAATTAAATTGTGATCATAAAAATGTCCATTATTTTTATACAATATAAAAAAAAAAGTACCACATATTTTTAATTGGTTCTAAACATATACATAGCGTGCAAAAATAAAACTTACTTATATTCATTATTTTTTACTATATTTTTACGTAGATTTTATAATTTTAATGTAAAATAATGTGAACTTTTGTCCTTTTTATAGTGAATAATAATATTTTATTTTTATATATCACAATGCAATACAATACTTGAGCAAGAATTTATAAGTACTTTAACGTAGGTATAGAAATAATAAAGTATTTACGCATTGCTATGCTTTATATATATATATATATATATATATATATATATATATATATATATATATATATATATATATATATATATATATATATATATATAGTATGTTATGACTTAATTATGATAAAGTGCAGTACAGTTTTGAATTGATAAAAATGTGGTGCTTTAATTGAAGTTATTATAGTTTTTCATTTAATTGCTGCAATATTTAGTATAGAAAAAAATTATACCAAGCTATAAAAGAAGAAGAAGAATAGAGTTGATAATAATCTCTCTCTCTCTCTCTCTTGTACAATAGCTGATTCATAAATATGCGCAGTAAAGAAGTTGATTGCTTTAAAATAATATAAAGTGGGCCGTGCTAATATACATATTATGAATGGTTTTTCTTTTCTTGTTTTCTTTACATTTATTAAAATTATTTTTACTGGTGTACGAAACATAACAGTTCCAATACTAATAATAATGCAGTGAGAATAGTTGGTGTATTTCATAATCAACTTATAATACTATCATATATCGTAAGACTCATGGTATGGGAGTATTGCGGATTACAATGACATAATTTTTTTTATAACCTGTATAATAAGTGTACTTGTAAAATGTATTCCATTGTGCGTGTTTTTGTCATTTTAAGTATATAGAAAAATTTGTTTAAGTAGTTTTTGATAAACTTATTATCTCTTTAATTGTAAAAGTTACAATATTATACTTTATACCAGTGAACATATTTTGGCTTACAAATAATATTAAAACAGTTGATTTATTGTCGCTAGATTGTTCGTCCTAATACGTTTTTAACGTAAATATTAAAGTTATCAAACTTTATTTCATCAAATAAAGCCATTATAACAAAATGAATTTATTTTTAAAAGTTCACTTTTATTTTTGTTATCGCAATAAACTAATACAATAATTGGTAAAGCAGTAAAAGCACTCTCTTGTTTTGTTTTACATGTTTTGAAAGTATAAATTGTATATTATTTAAAATCATATCAAATATTTAAACAATAAAATTGTATGACTAGTCGTGGGTTGTAATTTTATGTTTGATATATTTTTATTTATTTATTATTATTTCTTTGGTAAATAATATTTTGCAATTTTTTTTATTATATTAATGATTGAGATAACCATTCAATGGTATAACATACTATTATTAAATTCTCCGCTAGATTTTTTTTTTTTTTTTTTTTTTTAATTCTAGTTTCTTTTTGTTATTATTTTTTAAATGCTATTTTCTTGCAAAATAAAACAAAAATAATAAAGCTTATAACTCCGTGATTAAGAACCACGCAGCCGTTTTATTTTATTTAATATTAAATTAATTTAAGAAAATAAACCACTGTGATTGACTGAGAGTTAACTCTCAACCAATCACAGCGGCTTATTTTTCTTACTTTACTGTCGAATTAATGAAACATTAAATTAATTATTAGATTCCCAGTATAACTGGAAAAAAAAAAAAAAAAAAAAAAAAAAAAAAAAAAAAAAAAAAGCAAACAAACAATTATATGCGTATTACAAAATTAATAATAATAAATTTAAAAAATATATATTTGAACGTAAGGTAATTTTTTATTGTATTACATTTTCATTTGCGAGCTTAATTTCTCATTTTTATATTTCATTATTATGACTTTTATACATTTCAGAAATATAATATACAAAGATAAATGTAAAAATAGAAATATCTCTCTGGTATTATTATTATTATTTTTTTTTGAATTTTTATGTTTTAATTTAATGAAGATTGACAGTATAGGGATGAGATTTTTTTTATGTAATATATCTCTTTTATTTTTCCACGTACCGTAATATTTATTTTCTTCAAGTCTATAGTGCGGTAAAATTTGAGTTGACGTTTGATTCGTCGTTGTTCTAACCCAAGGGAAATTACTTTTCTAACTTATACTATAATTTGATTGCAATATTACGATTAATCATTCTTACAGGCTATTTATTTAATAAGAATGTATAAGCATTTGACACTATAGACCATGACTTATTGTTAAAAGATTTAGAAGAAATTGGAATACGAGGACCAACATTAATGTTAATTGCGAATATTATAAAAAATAGACAAGTTGCTGTCAAAATTAAAAATATTGTAAGTGAAATTAAAATAATAAAATGCGGTATAATACAAGGAGGGGTCTTAAGTGCTAAATTCTTTATAATTTATGTTAACAAAATTTTTAATTTACTAAAATATTGTAAAGCAAAAATGTTTGCCGATGATTTACTTATGATAGCGGCTCATAGTAACTTTGAAGTTGCAAATAAAATGTTACAAAATGATTTTGATTCAGTTTTGGAATGGTCGCATGATAGGAAAATATTAATTAATAGGAAAAAAACAAAAGTTATGCACATTTTTAATAAGTATACATATACTATGCAAAATATTCAATTAAGAGCTCATACTAATAAGTGTTTACATAATTTTACTTTAAATTGTAATTGTGAGTTTGTAGAACAAGTAAATAATTATAATTACTTAGGAGCTATTATTGATCAAACATTTGATTGGGATTTGCATATTATGCAACTGTTAAATAAATTGAGATCTGCAATTTTTAAATTAAAAACAGTAAGATCATATGTGAATGAACAGACGATGAGACAATTATATTTTTCTTTTGTACATCCACATATGTTATACGGTTTATTATCTTATGGTTGTACTAAATCAGGTAAATTATGGGAATTGAAAAAAATGCAAATAAGAATATTAAAAATTTTAAAAAAAGGAAATAAGCTAAAAAGTGATCTTGAATATTTTAAGTACTTAAGATATTGCCAATAGAAGAAATGTTTAAATGTTCTTTTATTTGTGAAAATTATTTTGAAAATTCTCATGGTATACCGAGAACTCATATTTATAGTACCAGAACAGCAGTGACCAATCCTTTATTTGTACCAAAAATTGTAAATAGATTCACTGAAAGGACAAAAAAATTTTTACTTCCTAAATTATGGAATCAAATTCCATCAGAATTAAAAAGTTTTGCAAATAAAAATGAAACGAAATTTAATATGAAAAAATTCTTTCTTGATAATTTATAAAATGTTGAACAATTTTTTGCTGTTTGTATTGATTAATGATGATTAATTTTTGCTTCTTGTATTATAAAAATACTTCTCTTAAATGAAAAAAAAAAAAAAAAAAAAAAAAAAGTTTTTGTGTAAATACGTACTTTATTTGCTTTTGAAATATATATAATAAAAAATATGTATATGTAGTAATATAATATAATAAGACACGATTGTGTAACAATAAATGAACCAACCGATAAGGCTATGCCTTGGTTGGACTTTGTATATTTGTGTGTTTGAAAAAATAAAAAAAAAAAAAAAAAAAAAAATAAACAATATAACGCCGGGTTATGTAATATTTATACTATTTTATTATTATTTTGGGTTAGCAAGAAATCAGTATAGGTGTAATTATTATGATAGGTAAAAAAAAAAAAGAAAAAAAAAGTGATCTTTGTTTATGAAAAGCCTTTGTTGTATTTGTGTATCGACTCTCATCGCACTAATGAAATTCTCCAGAATTAGGTGAAGCTGAACTCATGGAGACCCATCAGAGCTTGCGTCACGTTTTGACTAACAAGTCTAAGTCATTACAATTAGATGACACTGACACTTTAACCCAACTGTTAGGGCGTATCACAGAGTATATTATGGCTCAAATTTTAGTCACAAGTACACAGACAAATCGCCACCTTTTTCAATAATGCATAATATAACTTGATACTGCCATGGTTGTACAGAGAATTTTTACCAAATCATTGAACTATGGGCATGGAAATATCATGTATTTAAATGAAGTTTTACGTCAATTGAAATATCCATCTGATCTGGTCGCATTATATGGCCATAATAAGCCATGAATAGAACACATTTTTTTTTTTTTTTTTTTTTTTTTAGTTTACATACTTTGTACGTTGTATACTACTATACTAGTAAGTTGTACTGTAGATTTCGAACAAACCTTTAATGGCAAATCATATACTTAATAAATTTGCGGGCAGCAGCCATATTGGTGCTTAAATATTAATGCAAGCAGCATATTGGAAATACTACTTTTATGAGCATGTTTAAAAAGTAACTTGATCATATAATTTTATAGCGGGAAGTTCAAATTATATCAAATTGTTAGGGTGTAGCATAAAATCGATAAAATAAAGATTAAATAAAGGAAGCTATCATAAAAATTGAATGAGGAAATATAAAAAAATATATATATCACATTTTTTTTTCTTTTCAAAGAATCGACCATGTGAAAATTATTAACTCACAAAAATCTAATGTATTGACAATAAACAGCTCAAGAACAAGAAAAATTAAATTAGATTTTATTTAACTTTTCTCTTTTTGACTTTTAGTTTTCGTATTAAAGTCTATTTACTGTAAGCTGATTCTCTTTAAGAAAATTGTTTTGAGTTCGTTTGAGTTTAATTGAATTGCGCTACCAAACTCTTAACTAACCCCCTTCTTTTTAAGCCTATGTGTTATATATAAAAGATCATACAAAACTTTTCAACTTAATTTTATTATTGTAAAACGTTTTAAATAGATAGAGTATTATTTAAGGAATCTAATTTAAATACTTAATTCTAATATCATTTTTTTTTCTTTCTATAATATGATCATAAAATTAAATTGAATCGATTTTCAGTTTTGAATAAAACTGCCTTATCGCGTTGTCTGAACCAGTTCCCTTTGGATCACCGAAGTTGAGCAACGTTTAGCGTGGTCAATTCTTGGATGGGTAAAACTGTACAAAAACTGGTGGCTTGCTGGCTGTGCTGACAGTTTGACCACTGCTTTACTAATGCGAGAGCTGTCAATTCATGGTTTTCCGAGAGTCAGTAGTCCGAGTTGCACAGATCTGGTAGTTGAGCATAGAAGAGTGTGATAACGAGTTGAACCTGAGGTCAGATCATATACATTAAAGCCCATACTGAAAAGATTTAATCCTGGCCTACACCGAAAGGTATTATGGCGTCATGATACTTACCTTTTTAGTAAAACTTTTCCATTTGGGATGCTGTATGAAAGTAAGATTGTGTAGTTCACGTATTATTATAATTTCAAAGTATATACGTGTGCGTACATATTATCTATTTTTTCATGACTGATTTCGTGTTGCGAATTTTATCTCTGTACTGTATATTATATACTATAGTCATTGTGCTACAGCAATAGAAATTTACATTTCAAGTGAATGAAATATCGTTTTCAAGCACAACTGTGTTTTAACATTATAATAGTTGACATAAAAATAAAGTACTCGTTGAAGCGATGTTTTATTTTTATTTTTATTTTATATATATATATTTTTTTTGTCTTACTCATATATTGCATGCATTTATTTTCTCGACTCATAGTGATTAAAAAGGGTGATAATGATTTTTTTTTTTTTTTTTTTTTTTTTTTTAAGAAAAAGCCTAGTCATTAGCACGTATTATATTAAAGTTCATTTCATTCAAGAAATATAGGACTGCAAGATTTTTTTTTCTTTAATGAGATACAAACATTTATGGATATTTATACTATAGAATTATATTACGGATTACCTATGATACATTTTAAATAAATAATTATATTCAGAATTCTGAATTTTTAATCAAAAGAGTGACGTAAAATAATAATAATCAAATCTATCGGTTAAAATCTATTTAAGGTTAGTGTAATATATTACATATTTTAAACTTTAATAATTGTATTAATATATTTTACTGTGAAAGTTTCAAAATAATTATCATTCTTTAAGACAGAGCAGTTCTTATCATATAGTATAAAATATACTGTTATATAAAGTTTATAACATTGAGTTAAGAAACACTTCAAAAGATAACAATTAAAACTTCTAACTATACCAGTCATTAAGAGTAATTTTAATGAGGAAAAATGAATCTTTTTTTCAAACATTAATGATAGTGCTATAAAAATAAAATCGATGTACTGCAGTATACATAAAAAATAGTTAAATTTTGAAAAATTCTCTCTCCCTCTCTCTCTCTAAAAAAAGTATGAAAACTTGGTGTTAAAAATGCTTTACTTTGAATATTTTATAAGATTAGGTACCAGGATTTTCTCCTTCTACATTTGAGATATGTTGAGAAGGAAAGAGAGAGAGAGAGAGAGAGAGAGAGTAAAGATCACGTTTCGAAGTATTATACACTTTTTTATTTGCTACATATCCTCGAGGAAAATTTTTATTTCTTATAAATTTATTCGCAAGAAAAAAAAAAAAAAAAAAAATCTTATTCGGATCAGAAATTTAAGATTTTATTTATAGACGCTCCTGGCAAGTGACATATTTTTAAAGAGAAGATATTATATTGAATTGCAATATTTTTAGGGGGGGGGGATAGGAAAAATTAATACTATACTAATTTTAATACTGAGCAAATAATGCCAAAAAATAGTTGTCCTGCAACTGGAAAATTTTTTATATATTTTAAAATACTTTTAAAAGTAAAATAAAAAGTTAAAATTTAACTTAAAAACTTATTTCAATAACAGATCAAGTGAAACTAAATAAAAAAAAACTCTATTATATAACAATGTGAAAGAGGAACTTTTTGGAAGAAAAACAAAGTTTTTCATCCGTAAAAAAAGCAATAAGATTTCAAGCTATTTAAAGTTTCACGAACGCATGTAACAGTGTCAATATATATATATATATATATATATATATATATATATATATATATATATATATATATATATATATATATATATATATATATATATATATATATATTATATATATTTCATCAAACGTAATTTTATGTTTTTTTAATTTTATTTAAATTGTGTCAACTTCTTATAATAACCGTTTCATAAGGTCTAATAAAATATATTATTTAGATTAATATTCGTCTTTATTACATTTCATATAAATAAAGCTTGAGGTTATGGGAAATATTTACACTACTTATACTGTATACTCGTATACCAAATAATTTAAAATTTTGTCCCTTTGGGTTATATAACAGAGAAGAATGCTTTGTTGAACTCACATCTCACAGAGAGTAGTCTTCAAATGTCAACAATATGAGTAAAAAAAAATATATATAAAAATATATATATATAATTTTTTTTTTTTTTGCCTAAACTTTCTACAAAAAATATAATTGCGTATTTATTTGTAATTTTTTATAGTTATACAGTTTTATTACATTATCGTTGTTATTATTACTTTATTATTAAAAAAGAAAATAATAGTTACTATAAAAATAAAATTTAATGTAATTTTTATTAATTAGCGTAAAGAACATTACATTATACGAAGTATTAATTTGTTAATCTCGTTAAAAAAAACTCTTTTTTTATTTACTACGATATTTAAAGAGCTATGATTATACTGTATAATAATTTTTTTTAACATTATAATGTAATTTTACGTAAATATATAAAATAATATAAATTGCTATGTAAACTACCTTTTTTGTTGTTGTTTGAAATTTTGTTTGCTAGAGAGATAGAGTAATCCAAATAGAGAGAGAGAGAGAGAGTTTTATTTTTTTTCTGTTTTAGTTTTGTGGAATAGAGAATTGTTTCAAATAAACGTGTTTTATACTTTGTACATGTAAAATTATAATCAAATAACATATTGTTGCTTTGATGTTAGATTTTTCAATGCAGTGTGTGTAACACAGGAAAATATTTTATTCTGTTTAAAACTAAATATTTTTACATAAAATTTTACATTTTTTTTTCTTTTTTCTTTTTAATTACTAGATAATAAGTATTATACAATATTTGACATAATAAAGGTAACAGTAGTTTGAAAGTAAAAAAAAAAAAAAAATTATCATAAGTTTTTAAAGTTTTATTAAAAACTACTCATATGATTTTTTTTAAATAATAAATAAATTAAATTTCAGAAGTTAATTTAAAAAAATGATAATAATTTAACGTTAAGAGTAGCTTTTTAATTGATATGTTTGAACATAATTATAATATATTTTTATTATTAATTATACAGTTTCAAATTCAAAAGTATATTATTCTCAATCATTTTTGATATTCATGTTATGTGAATAGGATCAATCGCATGTAACATCATATTTAGATGAATTTTAAATTTACATACTTTTATTATCTCTCTCTCTCTCTCTCTCTCTCTCTCTCTCTCTCTCTCTCTCTCTCTCTCTCTCTCTCTCTCATTCTCTCTCATAATATTTACAATGCAAGTATCTTCACGCAGTTTTGACCTTTGATGATTCGCTATCCTCTAAATTGCATTCTCTTCTCTCCTTTCATGTTTTATATATATTTATACAAATAATAATAACAAAGCGTACAAACCAACAGTTTATTTTGCTTAGATTTTTACATTCTGTCATTATTTATATTTTTTGACGCGTAAAATATGTTTAAAAAAAAATGTCTCTTTTTAGAAAATTTTTAATATATTATAAATTATTATTAAACATTATAGTTGCTGTGAGTTGAAAACATACTGCATGTGTATGAATGATTAATTTTTGTGTGACATTATTATTACAACGTTTCATCTCTCTCTCTCTCTCTCTCTCTCTCTCTCTCTCTCTCTCTCTCTCTCTCTCTCTCTCTCTCTCTCTCTCTTGTGCGTCATATTTGAAGCACAATTCTCTTACTTCTCAACTCTATTATGAAATATTATTCAACAATTTAACTGTTCTTGAATTTTCAAGTGATGAATAAACAGTCACAGCTTCATTTATCTTTATACTTTAGCTTTAATTTTGGAAAACCACTATAGGCTATTATAGTGCATATTTATTTTATGCATAACATAATATGCACAAGCTATACTTATGAATAACATGTTCGTTCGTTCGTTCGTTCGTTTTTTTTTTTTTTTTTTTTTTACTGTTTTCTAAATTGTTTAATATTGAAAGAAAAATACTATACAGTACACATGACTAAAATATATTTTATCATTAAACTTGATAGAAAACTTACGTTCGTTTTATCATTTAAAATATTTAAATAATAATTAACACATAGCTTATTATTTATTACCAATAAATTAGACAGGAACACGTGGATTTTGTATTTATTTTCATTTTGACGGTTGAGTTTTCACTAGACTGACGTCACAGTAGTTTGAATTTCAAACTTGTCTGTGATTGGCTGATGAGGTAGAGTCAAGTTATAAATTCAAACTCGTGTGACGTCAGCCTATAGTAAAAGCTCAACCGTCAAAATGAAAATAAATACAAAATCCACGTGTTGCTGTCTAATTTATGAATAATAAGGTATATTAATTATTATTCTAATATTATAAATGATTAAAAAAAAAAGAAGTAAGTTTATTCAAAATTTAAATTTTACGCGTATTTTATTCTCATATACATATTGCAGTGTTTCAATGATAAATTATATTATTACTTTTACCATCAAGTATCAAAATTTACTTGGAAATTGTTAATATGAATTTAATCAAATTAATCTAAAGTATTTGCATAATATGTAATTTGATTACAAATTCATTCACTGAAAATTTTGTTAATAGTGCTGTTGTTAACTAAACTGTACTCTTGAAAAAGTAATTGTTATTTAAATGTAAATTTACGTAAAATTAATTTAATATAAAAATAGCTTCATGATTAAAGCCATAGACCACATAAAACAACATGTACTTTTTAATGAATAAACACGAAATGGGATCTTCAAAACTGATGACAATTTTTACCAGAATGTTAATGTAGCCCCACGAGAAAACTTGTAAAAATTGTAAAGTACGCAATTTACGTGAAAATTCATGTTTCTGACGTCAGAAACATGCAAAAATTAGTATGAAAATGTTCTGCGGGCTGCATAAATCGAAATTTCTGATCACTGCTACGGGGCTTACTGTTGAGTTTTGAGACAAAGTAAAGTTATTTATGTAAGTCCCAGCAAAAGTGTTTTGTGATATAAATGCTTATGTTTTTCTCTGGTCTATTCTTTTAAAGGGATAGACCAAAGAAAAACATATAAGCATTTATATCACAAAACACTTAATAAGATTTACATATAAATAATAATAATAAATATAAATTTAAGTATTGTATTGTATTATTGTAAGCACTTTTTTTTTCTTCGAATATCTGTAGTACTAAATTATTATAGTTTTTTTAAAAGTTTTAGAATCGTGCTAAATTTATGAGTTATGTGGCTCAAAAATTTATGATTTAAATTTTAAATCTCTCTCTCTCTCTCTCTCTCTCTCTCTCTCTCTCTAATTATGTTTTTGAAAATTGAAAAATGACATCACGGTCGGTAAAAAATTGCTGATGGTGACGTCATTTTGCGACTTTAAAAAATTAATTTGAAATACTTTATGAACTTAACAATTAAAAATTTGCATATCTACCGATTCAGGACAATGTCCTCATTTAGAATATAAAATCAAATTATTATTATTATTATAGTCTTCCTTATTTGTGATTACCTTATGATGCATTTCAAAGTATTTTATGCCAGGATCTTCACGTTATTGTAGTATGAACTGCCAATAAATTAATTCAGTTCATTTCAAAAATATGTATTTTGCAGATTTCAATGTATATATATATTTTGTTATGATTTTATTGTTAAAAACACGTATGTGATGAAATTTTATGTATGCTCGTCAAAAAATATGATACGCCGTGATCATGTAGGTATATTAGTTTTAACGTTCTCTGTCGTCAAAATATTTAAAATAAACATAAATATTTATTTTTAATTTTAATAAATCACACAACTTACATGTTAATTAAAACATGAAGTATACCATGCTTTACTCTTCACCCTGAAGGGAACAACAGATTGAATCAATATTTTGAAAAATTTATATACTTCGTATTTTATTATATAGAGCCACTGGTCTCAAAAACAAATTTCCTCTCGATGATAATTCATGAGACAGGAGTACTATTATAAATACACTTATTTTGTGCTTTAACCCTTCAGTACTTTCACAAAGTAGGGAGAAAACTTGTAAAGTAGGCAACTCGCGCTACAATTTCTATTGTAGACCCGGAATTGATGACGTCATGAATTCCTAAAGTTGCCTACTTAATTTTTTTTCAGCCCCAGTTTGTGAGGCTATAGCAGAGTCAAGGGGACATAATATGAGTATATAAATAATGATCCCATCTCATGATTTTTACATCTTTGATATAAATTTTTGAGGCCATGAACCCTTTAAGTTTAAAAATACAGTATGAGAAAAATTTCGTAAAAAATAAAAAATAAAAAAATAAAATAAAAATAAAGGGTGCGATGGATTTGAAGCTTTCATTTAACAACTTTTTTTCGGCAAAATCAGCAATTTTTTCATTGTTGTTAAAAATGGGAGCTTGATTTTTTACTGGTATACATGTTTTATGTGGTGTCAAACTATATAATATGTGTACGTAAAAAAAAAAACTATTTCATACTATAAAAGGATTTTGTGAACTATAAAATCCCTCTCCCCCACCCCTTTTCTCCTATTCAACCTTTTCCTAAACTATAATAAAAAGTAATTTTTGAAAAATATTTTTATTGCCCATTGTTTTTTACATTAAATTATATGATCTGTTATAAAAATTTCAGCTGCTATAAAACTTATTATGATAAAAAAAAAAAGTTTAATTGTAAATAAGCTCAAAAATGTAATTTTCTTTTTTTTCCATTATTGTTAAATCCGCAAAGTTGTGTGTGATAATACACTTATTCTACCACGCTATAAAAGGAAAAATATGTGTATGCCTTCATGGAGCTTAAATTCCAGAAAAGTGGATAAACCATATTCCACAAGTGTATGTCGTAATAAGGTCTTGGACATGATATCATATTACTATCATAAATTTGCGTGTATTTTACTTTAGTACGTTATATAATTTATCTTCAAGTATTATATTTTATTAATTATTGTACAATATATAGTTTAAATTTAAATATTATCGGTTTAAATATAAAATGTCTAATATTATAATTTCAAATGCTTAAAGCCATAGACCACATAAAACAACATGACATGTGCTTTTTAATGAATAAACACGAAATGGGAACTTCAAAACTGATGAAAATTTTTACCAGAACGTTAACACACTAAAAAATTTCGTTAGTAATCAACGGAATAAATGTTTTTTCAACGGTTATAAGTGTTGATAATTAACGTTTCAAAACTCAACTCTTATTGTATTGAAAACTCAACGCTTAAGTACAATTTCACTTTAAACGTTGATTTATCAGCATAAATAGAGTTGATAAAAACCGTCAATTTTCAACGGAATAAACGTCCTTCTCCACCTAATTAGAAATAATATAAAAACTTACTTTACACAATTTCCTGTGTTCTATGCGAAAAATCAAAATATGCATAAGAATAAATAGTGTTTATTTTTTATTCTTTAACTAGAATCAACGAAAACAAAATTTTGAGTTTTTTTTATTTCTGCCCAAAAAGTGCGTTTTTTTCGAAAAGTTACCAACCCGTTAGAAATTTTAATGCATTTTTGGATGTAACTCGATTTTTCATACCCAAATCGGTCATCCAAAAATTTATGATACAGTATATACTAATTACCAGTTGAGTTTGGTTCTTTTTCATCTAATTGTAATTAAGCGTTGATTATAAACGTTTGTGACGTCACACGTAAGCGTTAAATATCAACGTTTAAAGCATGACGAAACTGTGTACAAGCTTTTCAACGTTTAGAACGTCGATTATACACGTCTATTTTTTAGTGTGAATGTAGCCCCACGAGAGAGCGTGAAAAAACTAAAGTATGCAATTGACGTGAAAATTCATATTTATGACGACAGAAACATGCAAAAATTAGTATGAAAATGTTGTGCGGGTTGCATAAATCGTAATTTCTGATCACTGCTACGGGGCTACTGTTGGGTTTTGAAACAAACTAAAGTTATTTATGTAAGTCCCATTAAGTGTTTTGTGATTTAAATGCTTATATTTTTCTCTGGTCTATTCCTTTAATGTAAAGCCTTCGGTTGCGTTTTTTTTTTCTAAAATAAAGATACAAAGAGTAATATCTACTTATCAATGTCTAATGTATTGGAAAATAAAAGATAAATCATGAAGACATTTTTGTTAAAAATCAAGTTAACCTTAGCTTGAGTAACCGTGGTGTACATAATAATAATAATAAAAAGTCACAGAAAAATTCAAACTCATGCTAATGCTCAATCTTATGGCAAAAATTTGGGAAATCGTATTTCCGCAGCCTTTTTATTCTCATTTTTTAGTCGGCCTTTTTTTATATTAGTATTTGATTGAACAACAGCTTGTAGAGCTAATTCACCAATTATTTCCCCATTTTTTGCCCTACTTAATTTTTCTGATATTTATTGCAGTTTATAAAGTGAGCACCATGTGACGTCATAGTTAAAAACGTTGACTTGAATAATGTTTAGCATACATAAAATTTCAGTTCTAAAATACACCGGTAGATGACAGAAGCTGACGAAAACCTGAAAGAAAAAGAAAAAATAATAATTATATTGTATACTTCCCACACTAATATATTCCTCTATCATCTACGCAGTATTGTACTCCTGATTTCAATATTAAATTAAACTTTAAATAAAGTAAAAGATGAAATACCGATTATAATAATTAATTAACATTTCATGTACACATGATTGTGATCATTAATGTTTTAATATTCAAATTTAACGAGTGGTTTTCTAAATTTATCTCAAGACTTTGAATGGTAAAATGTATTATCACAGTAATTTGTATGTACATCATGACCTTGCCAATGTACAATTATCTTGTATTTATAGATTCTAGGAAAAATATTTAAATTTAATATATTTAGTAATATAATTATAATTATCATCTAAAAAAAATTTAGCATCAAAGCTGTTTTAACAAAATAATATATTTTCGGAATATAATATCAACATTACTTATGTACTATATTTTTCAAATATGCGGATAAAAATAAATACGTAATAATTGTGCTACTCATTTATTATCACTAACATTTATTAATATCAATAATGATATAAATGCAGCATAAATTATGTAATTATCTTTCCATGTAAATATATGTGAATTAAAAATATTCTAATTTCACTGACGTAATTATGAATACGTAATAATTATACTAGCTCAATTTGAGCAACATTCATGAATATGAACATACTTCATAGTATAATGTATAAAGTGACTATGTTACATAACAACAATTTTTGATTAAATCGCTTAATTATTAATGCAATTTTTAATTAGTATTATATAGATAAAAAAAAAATATCCGTACATAAATTTTGGTAATTTTAAGAACTATTTAGGGAAAAAAGTTTTTTATCTCATTATTTTCCAAAAATTAAAACTGCACCATGCTAATTAATGTAATCAATTTATGTGTCGTAGTGTCTGATTCAATTTTATCTGCGTAAAACAATTTTTTATAAGCAATTATAAGACAGAGTTGAGCTTTTATAAAAAGTCCAAAAGCAATATTCGATTAGTATATAATAAAGTTTGGTGTGTGTATATATATATATATATATATATATATATATATATATATATATATATATATATATATATATATAATATATAATATATAATATATTCATGCTATAAAGTTTTAGTAAAGTCAACTTCAGAGCAAGCAAACTCAAACCTCTTGTGAATTGAAAAAGTTAGGCCCTCTTGATACTTAAAGTTAGCTATCTTTGACCGCAAACCTTCGCTCTCTTTTAACCTCTCTCTCTCTCTCTCTCTCTCTCTCTCTCTCTCTCTCTCTCTCTCTCTCTCTCTCTCTCTCTCTCTCTAACCTACGTTATCATGAATATTTATCAAACATATATCTCGAAAAAAAATTTCTATAAATTTCTTATTTTCAATAATATACTCAAAAGACTCTTATAAAAAATATAGGTATATAGATAAAAGTTTAATATTTATCCAAAATTATAAGTGCAGTATATTGAACGGGAAAAAATTCATATAAATATTAAAACTATAGTAAAAATGAATCTTTTCAAACTGTTATAAAATATTGTATAATAAAAACTACAATCCAAGCATCAATGCTATTTTAAAAAAAATCCTGTATTTGTTTATTTTCTTAAAAAAAAACAATAAAAGTTAATAGTATTCTATAAAATCAGCATATAAAATCAAAATATTTTTATATTATTTATATGCAAGAAAATTTCCCCGTATTTTATTAACTTTTATTAGTTCCGGTTTGGTTATATTTAGATGTGATAATTATAGCATGTGTATATAGCTGTGTATATCATGATCCATGTATAATTTTATTGCATGTGTTGGTATATCTAACTATTTTACATAGGGGTGCGGTGTGAAATATTTTGTTCATTTTGTAAAGTGATTGTGACTTGTTTTTCAGATTTATACAATATTTTATTAACTTTGTTATATAATTATAATAAATTGTTTAGGGGTGAAAATGTTTTTTAATTTAATTATAAAATTGTCCATATTAATTTATTCATGACGAATTATGTAATGTTTATAAATTACTAAATATTATGTAATATCAATTTGCGTTATTATATTATAATAATATGATATTAAAGAAACACACACATTCACGCATTCATTCGTTCATCAATTCATTCATTCATTCATCAATTCATTCATTCATTCATTCATTCATTCATTCATTCATTCATTCATTCATTCATTCATTCATTCATTCATTCATTCATTCATTCATTCATTCATTCATTCATTCATTCATTCATTCATTCATTCATTCATTCATTCATTCATTCATTCATTCATTCATTCATTCATTCATTCATTCATTCATTCATTCATTCATTCATTCATTCATTCATTCATTCATTCATTCATTCATTCATTCATTCATTCATTCATTCATTCATTGAATTATACAATTATTTGAATCACTGATTTTGTTATAAAAAGTGCATAGAGCACAGAACAACGTACTACAGTGTCTTTTATTATATTTAGTTCAACAGCATTCTGCACTTTTAATTTGTTATTAATTAAATTCCAATTTTCTTCTGTTTCAGGGTGGAAGTTTGCTACCATTAAGTCGTGCTCTTTATGACCTTGAACACAGGGCGTTAAGTCCAGAAGAAGTTACTCTTACATACCCACCACCGGTAAGTACAGTTTTTATTAATAATAAAAAAAAAAATAATAATAATAATAAATGTAAATATGTTACGTAAATGGATGTTACTATATGTGACATATATTGAAAAAAATTAGTTAATTGAAAATTGAAAAGCAATTAAAAAAAAAATCGGTTGAAGTTTGCGATAGTTTTACTGTTTATAATAGAGGTCAGTGCACAGGAGGTCAGTGTGAGGCAACTGCCGTCTACTTTTTAAAAATTATTTTTGTTAATAGGATTGATAATCATGAAGATTGATGAGCTTAATTTTGTAATTTTATTTATTTATTCATATATACTATTTAATTTAAACTATCTATTTTCAAAAACTGAAAAAAACTTTTAAGGTCTGTTTAGTTTAGGTTGGCTATACGAACAAGTGTCCTTGGTTTGATTTGGTGTTACCACACGAAAAGTTATTATTATTTGTAACATTTTACGAAACAAATGACAGTTGCATTTAATATGGCTCAAAACTATAGTACCGTTATTAATAATGCTATATTTTAAACGCACTTTTTTTTTTTTTTTTTTTTTTTTTTTTTGGCACACAAGATAAATTCTAAATTTTACAAAAATTATCCCACAACTTAGCTTAAATTTAAATTCGTAGACTATTTTAAGTTTTGTAGTTGTAAAATTGTTATCCCTCCTCTGAAAAGTTTTTAAAATGTGATCAAATTTTATTATGTATATCAAAGAGATAATTTATTTTTAATAATGGGTATATTTTATCTGAATGAAAGCACTTATAATGAAATGTAAAGTATTTTGAAATCGAATATAAAAATTGAAATTTAATTTTCACGACAAAGCCGGTGTAATTGTAAATAAATCGTTGCATGTAAATTAAGCTTCCTATATTATATAGAGTTTTGTAATTAATTTGACATTTTCCCCCTTTTGCAATATCATTATTAAACAACATCAAAAATAATATTATTCACCGCATATAAATAGAGAATTACAGTTTGATAAATGATGATTTATAAGCCCACATCAATCTTCTCTAAAATGTGACCAATCATGAAAATATTTTGAGTGTTTGTAGTAAAATACCGAGACTTGAAAATAGTATAAATGTTGCAAAAATGGACATACATTTTGTGATTTATGGGAAAATAAATGATGAGGGAGAGAGAGAAAGAGAATCCCTCTTTGACATTTATAAGTCCAGTCATTCGTCTTTTATTCTAGACAAATCGTAATAAAAAATAGATTTGATAGAAAACCACTAGAGATAAAAAAAAAAAGCTAAGAAAATGTCTTGGGAAATCAAAAGCTATTTACTCTTTTCTCTTTTTCAATATATATATTAGGCATTCATTTATCAAACATTATTGGTTCTGGTTCTATATTGTTTAAACAACGCAAAGAAAGAATTCTATAGTAATAAAGAAGCGATTTTTTTTCTTGATAAAACAGTAAGTGGATATTTTATATATTGACTTATTATAGCAAGTTATATTTTTTTTTTTGTAAGCAAATATTTTTAACGCTTAAGAAAGTTTACTTTAAATTAATCTTGGCTTTCAATAACGTTTACATAATAATTATCCAACTTAAAATTAATTTTAAAACTCTTTAAATATTTTTCAAACAAAATTGAAAGAAAAAAAAGAAGTTTAAATTGTTAATTGAGATTGAGAGATGAAGAGAGAAAATTGGAGGAATTAATTTTTAACCTCTTCCAAAACTTCGAAGATGATGAAAAGTGATGCTTGCTTCAGTTCTCTTGTTTTCTCTCTCTCTGCGATATAAAATTACATGAACAATATTATTTAGAAGAAAGTTGTCTAAAATTTTACGTTGTTGTAAAGCTTCTCTCTCTCTCTCTCTCTCTCTCTCTCTCTCTCTCTCTCATAGTATACTTTTACATTAAATTAACTCATCTCCCGTCTCCATTCTTCGTGTTATTTCATCTTATTTTACAAACAAAACTTTAACACGGAAATTTAGTTTCAACTTTGATACTTAAAAAAAAAAAAAAAAAAAAAAAAAAAAAAAAAAAAAAATGAAGTCTCTTTGCTTGAACAAGGTATATCGAATATATTAAATGTCAAACTTAAATTTAGTGAACGCTTTATGAAATTTTCTTCTTTTTACGCATGAATATGATATTTGATATTATATTGAAGTTTAGTATGGAAATTGTGTAATATTAAAACAAATTTTCATACAGCAAAGAAGCACTTTAAGTATAATATGTTTGTAACAGTATGTGCACGGAGAAAATTGAGATCAGTTTGATTTTCTTTGTATTTTAAATTGGGGATATATACTTTGTTTAAATATCTTGTGAAAAATGATACCATGTATATTTTGATATTCCTTAAATATATTGATGTATGGGCTCTACTTTATAAATAAATGTGAGGCATTTAACTTTCCTTTCAAAAGAAAGGAAGGGGGATTTGTTTTCGATCATTTTGTCAAAGAGATTTTTCTGCGCTCTCACTCAGTGTTATGTTATTATATATATATATATATATATATATATATATATATATATATATATATATATATATATATATATATATATATATATATATATATATATATATATATATATATATATATATATAATATTATATATAATAATAATAATAATTTATAAAAAAATTTACCTAACAAACGTGCTAAGTAATTTTAAAAATAAGATTTAATATCGATGTTTTTTAAAACGCCTCTGAGGTTGTAAACTTTATTTACTACTGCGTTATTTTCCTTTTCGATTTCATTATATTAACTATATAACTTTAATGCGTATTATTTTTAATAATGAAATTATCTCGCTTGCAATTCAATATATCTTAAAAAAATTAATACAGAAAAATATTAACAATTTATAATTAATCAGAGTTTATATTAACTATGACTTTTATGAACAGTAATCGCAAATTAATGTCTATAAGCGTATTTTAGCAGTACAAGTGTATAATTGCATATTTAAAGCCCTTATGCACTTATTTTTATATCATTTAGAATACTAGATTGATAATTACCATAACTTATTATCCATGAATTAGACACCAACATGTTGATTTTGTATTTATTTTTATTTATTTACATTTTGACAGTTGAAATAAAACTTATCTGACGTCACAATGTACCAGTGACTGTGATTGGCTGACCTTATCACGTGACTTGACGGGTGACTAATTGACTGGCTCATCAGCGAACCACAGTCACTGGGTCTGGTCACGTGATAAGTCAGCCAATCACAGTCACCGGTATATTGTGACG
Organism: Ecdyonurus torrentis; assembly: GCA_949318235.1. Classification (NCBI taxonomy): domain Eukaryota; kingdom Metazoa; phylum Arthropoda; class Insecta; order Ephemeroptera; family Heptageniidae; genus Ecdyonurus; species Ecdyonurus torrentis. The sequence goes on along the minus strand of OX439136.1, from coordinate 21,403,629 downwards.
TCATATAAGTTTTATTTCAACTGTCAAAATGAAAATAAGTAAAAATAAATACAAAATCAACATATATGTTGGTGTCTAATTCATGGATACTAAGGTATGGTAATTACCAATCTAGTATTCTAAATGATAAAAAAATAAGTGCATAAGGGCTTTAAGAAGAAATTACGTGATTTATGCTGCATTTATAATATGCCATATAGCATAAATGTTAAATTGAACCTGAATGAATATTTATACTTACAACATAATATTTATGCTAATTATCATACTTATTATGCAGTAATACAAAAGTTATGTTGTAGTGAACAAAATGTTGTTAAACTAATGGACTATAGCATAATTGTATTTATTTTTTGTTTGAAAAAACTGCACAGTAACTTAATTTCTGAGTTGGTAAATTATTTCAAAAATATTTAATTCTATATAGATTTCAAGTAAAAAAATGCCCCTTCTCCCATTCTCTGCCAGCTAAACAGTTTCTACTTTTATGTAAAAATATATATTTTTAATATATGTGTCAACTTCATAATATATAATCAATCGAAATCGAGTATTATTTGAGTAGCCTTCATTGCTAAATGATTTTTTTTCCATCACTAAAATGAGCGACTACTGTACTTCACAAAAAAGGGGGTGGGGTTACGTAGACAATTAATTATGTAAAAACTAGAGTTGACATGTAAAACAAATTACACGCAGCAAAATATTCAAATTAGAGTTTTCTTATCTCTCGTTTGCTTCCCTTTCTCACATGTTATATAGACACTTTTTTTTTTTCTTCATTTGCATCATCAATTTTCTGCTTCTTTTATAAACTATTGATTTCCGATTAAACTTTTCCTCTTTTTTTATTATATCAGCTAATAATCATCTTCAATAGCACATATCAAGCAAAAAAAAAAAAAAAAAAAAAAAAAAAAAGATGAAAGATGAAAGAATTTCTATAAAGAAACTAATGGATTTTTCCTTTAGTTATAAGAAATTGAAAAACTATTTTTCACATTTTGAAAATAAAATTTTATATTAAATAATGATCATCGTCACTTAGGTAATATTAAATTTATTTATTTTCAATAATTCTTTTATATAATATTGAAAAGGTTCAGAATCATTAGTCTTATTAATTTTTATTTTATTAATGGATATTTCAAATATAGAGACTTTAGATAAAAAAAGTGCTTCACAGCGGTAAGAAATGACCATTTTTTGTAAAATATTATCTTAATCGGAGTGCTGGTTTAATCATGTTATTTGATTGACAAATAATAATTAAAGGAATAGACCAGAGAAAAACATGAGCCCCGTAGTAGTGATCAGAAATTTCGATTTATGCAACCCGCACAACATTTTCATACTAATTTTTGCATGTTTCTGACGTCATAAACATAAATAATCACTCAAATTGCATACATTACAGTATTTTCACGCTCTCTCGTGGGGATACATTAACATTCTGGTAAAAATTGTCAAAGGTATTGAAGATCCCATTTCGTGTCCATTCATTAAAAAACACGTGTTGTTTTATGTGGTCTATGCTTTTAATAATATAATATTATATTATATAAAATTCCTTTTTATTGTATTTATTATTATTATATTTGAACATGTAGATTTGCTTTACATAAACTGAGTACTAAGTTATACAATTTAACAAAGTATACGTTATGGATTATATCAACCGTATATCAAAAGGATTTTGAATTAAAATTCTTGGAAATATACATCATATTATTTCATAACAGTTATATAAATATAATATTAAATAATATAAAATGCAGCCTCAAAATCAAAGATTATTTACATAAATGAAATAACTGTGTATGTATAGATTATGTATATTTTAATATTTTATTAATATTTGCATACATAGGCTTTTATGATTCTAAATCCATTTTCAATAGAAATATAATTAATGTTTACATTTATTGATAATCCCTTTAGGGTTTATACTTTATATCTTCCTATCTATTTGATCTCGTGTTATTTTACTTGATGAAGTATTATACTAATATTATATTACAGAAATTCTAAGAAGTTCTAATCAATATTTCAAATAAAACGCATCTCATTATAACTTAGCATGCTTAAAAAGAGTTTTAAATTAGTTCAAGAAACATAATTTTTTATTTCAAACTCTAGTGAAACTTAATTTTTTTATAACATTTCAAAAAAAAAAAAAAAAAAAAAAAATCAAAACTAAAGACCAGGTAATGTTTTTTGCGAAGCCTCAAAAAGTAAAAAATCTAAAAAAATAATTGCTGTTTTAGAAATTCACATTAAAAATTAAATATTAAAATAATAGAAAGTTTAAAACATTAAAAAAATTACAAAATAAAACTCATTATAAGGTCTATGCAAATGTTAAAGTCGACCCTATGTTGGATAACTCATAACATGGGTGGCATAGGAAAAAAATCATTTTGTCAGTTTAAATACACTATGCAATATTTTTGAGAGCATTGATGTTGTAAATATGTTGAATTAGTATCTCAAGTATGTGAGAAAAATAACAATAATAAAAAAATTTAACTAATTTCCCAAAGAAAATTGACTTAAATGAAGTTTGTCCTATGCTGAGCAATGTTATTCACTACTCCAGTATGGCCTCCAAGCGCAATAAATATGACGTCATCCGCATACACCCTATAGCATAAATTATAATTTTGTACTAATAATTTCATTGGTATGAATATTTTTATTATTCACGTGCTTAAAAATTGTATTTTTTATTTTTTAGTTGTCTCCCCTCTATTATCTGCGTGCAAAAAAAAAAAAAAAAAAAAAAAAAAAAAACTGTGATTCACTTACTGAGAGTGAGTACATGTCAATAAAAATCTGTCAATAAGTACATCATACTCAGACAGACAGACAGCAGAGAGAGGACTGACTATAAATAAAACACTTGATGATGAGACTTCCCGGATATATAAATTTTGTTTTAATTATCTCTATATACTCTGTAGTACTCTGTAGTACATGAAAGGTTCGAACATAAAAGTTTTTTTTTTCTTCTTTTATTACTGTAACATAAAACAAAATACTTCAATAAAAAAAAAATACATATGGATTTTATAAAATAATGAACTGGAATTTTATTTATTGAGAGTTTATAGCTATGTGTCTGAACTGCAAGTTAATAAGAAAGATTTAAAAAAATGGGGGGGGGGGTAATTTAATTTCATACGTATTCTAAAAAAGGGCATTGTCTTCAATCGATTGATACGCAAATTTCTAATTTTTGAGTTCATTAAATATTTTTAATTAAATTTTGAAATCGAAAAATGATGTCATGGTTGTTAACTTATAAATGTGGGTATATATAGGAAAAAGTTACAGACCGTGACGTCATTTCTCGTCTTTCTAAAAATAATTAAAAATACTTAATAAACTGAAAAAATTAATAGTTAGCATATCTATCAAGACGATGCCCTCTTTTAGAATATATAATATTTTACCCCCTTCCTCTTTTATTATTATTATTTTTAAGTCTTTCTCATTGTCTTATTTATCACAGTGGCATTAATTTACTGTCCCTGCAAAATATCGATCGATTCAAAATGTAAATAACCGTTTTTTTCATATATTTATAACACTTTGCTACATAGAATTGCTATTCAATATAATATACAGTATAATATAGTGTCTATATGGCTTTGTTATGAAGGAACGTTGTTAAAATCGAGCTAGTATATCATTATTGTATACGGTACGTTTATTTTTGTCCATGTTTATAGCTTGTACACCTATAAACTCAAGAAGTACATACGCCTCTTCGTATTTTCTTCTTTTTATTAAATTATTATATCGTATGTCGGTCATATGGTAATGAGAACCAACCATAGCTCTTTTATTATATTGATGAATAGAAAAACCTGGTAAAATATAGACCGGTTGCACTCATATTTAAGAGCCGCCATTTTGTTGGTCAGGAATACATAGGCCAGCATAGGAAAAATGTCATTTTTATTTTTTTAATTGCAAAAGAAGCTTCGAACCTCAATCAAAGACTTATTTCTAGCTCCTAATAAGCCCGAAGAATATAAGAAAAATTCTTTGAGTTGAAATAAACTCTTTTTATGTGTAAAATTAGGAGAAACGATGTTTCCACAATGCTGGATAATGCATTAGGCACCACAAACATGGCGACAAAGCGCAATGTTGTGAAAGGGGTCTATTGTAAATGCTATTAGTCCATATCAGCGGAAAAAAAATTGACTTAGATCGCAAAAAAAAAAAAAAAAAAAAAAAAAAAAAATTGTGAGAGTAGAAGCATAAACAAAATTCTCATCTTACTTTGCCTTAATACTCAAAAGTTGTATATTTGCAAAAAGATAGAACACGTCAAACTAAACACGAACAAACGTTACGTGTTCATTTCAAACACTAAATCATTTTTCTTCACTGTAAAGTATTACGTTTAAATCAGTCTACTATGTTTTATTGATGTTTAAAATATATTTTTTTAAAACATGTACAGTAAGTTTATATAAACATATAAAATAATAATAATATGGAAAGCAGTTGGAAATATGTTTGGATTCATGCCCAAGATTTTATACTTTTTTTTAATAGTTTCTTATTATAAAATATTGTTAAATAGTTTAAGATATAGGTTATACTGCTCTTAAAATGATGTGGGTTTTTATTTTGTATTTTAGTGTTGCTTTAAAATGTATATTAGTAAGTTTTTTATTCTATTTTTAGATATTAAAAAAAAAAAAAAAAAAAAGTTTTGCGTTTTTTTTTTTTTTTTTTCTTTCTTTCTTTAATTAAAATTGGATGTATGTTTGCATAAGAAATTGTTTCCGGTCCAAAAAAATATATCGTTGGTCGTATTGCAAATATTTTATCTTTTAACTGTAGAACATTCGAGACCTTCTTACTTTAGTAGTTCAATGATTCAATTCAATGCAAGCCAAAATAATAAATTTATTATTTTTGACTTTCAAATACTACTTTTGGAAAATTGAAACTAAAAAAAAAAAGAAAAAAACTTATTAACTCTTTTATATAAATAGTTTTTTTTTTTTTTTTTTTTTTTTTTTTTTTTTTTTTTAATATAACTATAAGTATCAAATACATATTTTTTTATTGTTATTTTTAATAATCAAATAACAGAAGAAAGACAAAAATTCTCAATCAATTCTTTTTAACAAAGAGAACATAAAAATAATAATCCGGATGACTTTCTTCGATTCACGCCAAATAAAGTAATTTCATTTTGTATTTTTAGAAACCTTTATACTCCCCATCCCTAATCTCGTTTTTCAACAACTTTTGCCTCAAATTTCTTATCATCATATAGCAAAATAAGCTTCTTAAAAAAGGTTTTAGCTTATTTTCTTTATAAGAGCCTTATTTGAGCAATTTCTGAAATGAAAAAAAAAAAAAAAATCATTTAAAAACGTATTAAAGTAAATTGGTTATATTTGAAATTCAGTTTTTGACATATATTTCTTTCAAAAAGTATCATTGTTTTTTTAATATAAAGTTAGCAGTTTTTATTTTTATAAAATTTAAAATTAAAGATTTTATTTTTCCCGTGACTTAATAGTGTAGAACATCAGTTTACTTAACAGCTCTATTATATACAATACAATAAAAAGGGTCACAGGAATTGATTAGAATTGGAAATGGTTAGAATCGGAAATGGTTAGAAAAAATAAGAGTGGTGGGGATGAGTTCGATGAGACGACGTCAGTGGTGGGGGGTGTCTTATTTTATAATAATATGGCAACATGATTCTAACCAATTCCCATTCTAATCAATTCCACTCAATAAAATAAATAAAAATATTTTTCTAACCAGTTCCGATTCTAACCAATTCCCATTCTAATCAATTCCACTCAATAAAATAAATAAAAATTTCTTTCTAACCAGTTCCGATTCTAACCAATTCCCATTCTAATCAATTCCACTCAATAAAAAAAATTAAAATATCTTTCTAACCAGTTCCGATTCTAACCAATTCCCATTCTAATCAATTCCACTCAATAAAATAAATAAAAATTTCTTTCTAACCAGTTCCGATTCTAACCAATTCCCATTCTAATCAATTCCACTCAATAAAATAAATAAAAATATATTTCGAACCAAGGCCGATTCTAACCAATTCCCATTCTAATCAATTCCACCATGTAATAAATAAAATGCAATGCCATGTTGCCATATTATTATAAAATAAGACACCCCCCACCACTGACGTCGTCTCATCGAACTCATCCCCACCACTCTTATTTTTTCTAACCATTTCCGATTCTAACCATTTCCAATTCTAATCAATTCCGATGCCCCAATAAAAACATATTAAAAATTATATATACATATTTTATTAGTTATTTCTGATGTCAAGATATTATTGACACTGTACGGTTTAACACTAGGGTGATAGTTGTCCTTATCAAATTAAAAGTGCAAGTTTTAACAATATATATATATATATATATATATATATATATATATATATATATATATATATATATATTATATATATATATATAGAAGTTCGCCGGAACCACGCGCTATTCTTATGCTGTCAGCTGTTTGCACGCGTTCATTTTAAAGTCCAGAAGTACCAGATATTCTCAATTCATAAGAATTATTATGTAATTTAACAATTTTGCTACTTTTTTCATTGTTGAAAGGTCACAATTGCCATTTATCTGCATGTTATTTGAATGACTTTTTCAACGGGTTTAGTGTGAGAGTACTTGCTATTTTCTAAGAACTTCATTTCATTTTTTCATTGGATAGCCTTTATTTCAGAAATATAAATAAAACTCTGGTTTTATAGACGACAATCTTTTATAAAATATATTAGGCTAATTAAATTATTACAATTATTATTATTATTATCATCATTAACGTCTCTTTCATGGCATGTAATAATTTTAACGATCTAGCTGTTAGGTAAGTTCTGTAGAAGAGATTATTTTCAAAAAGAAACGAAGAACTTTTTAAAAATAAAAAAATATTTTTACAAGGGGAAAAAAAAAAAAAAAAAGAAACAAAATCGTTAAAAATGCTCAAAGGAGAAAAGCGTTAGAAGCAGTTTTTCCTCTTATTTCATTCAAAGTGTTTGTTATAATTGCGGTCCTTGTTTGAAGATGATACAATGGGGAAAAAATCATTATATTATGACGTAAATAAAGAAGAGAGAGAGAGAGAGATGAAAAATTTGCAAGAACTATAAAATAATACTTAAAAAATTGTTGGATTTCTACAGATAATTTATTTAAATGAAAAATTTTTAGTAATGTATCCATGCAAAAATTAGTATATTTTAGAAATTGTTATCAAAATTTCATTTTTGTAAACCTTTATATTCATGCAAACATTGTCATTTATTCTCGAAATATAAATTTATGACACTGAATATTTTTAGACATATTACTCTAATGCAACACTTCATTCTTTATTTTTCAACACTATCCATTTAAAATAAATAGAACCAAAAATTGTGCCTTTTATTTACTTTCTAATATTTATATTTTCTTATATGTATCTAAATTTTGTAAATATATATATATATATATATATATATATATATATATATATATATATATATATATATATATATATATATATATATATATATATATACTGTATATATATAAATAATGTCCCCTTACTTTTCATGTAAAAAACATAAAAAGAAGTGAAAAATGTTAATCAATTTAGTATACTTAAGTTAAAAAATGTACTCAAATTTATCTCTAAATATTCTCATGTTTTGCATGGTGTAGTCATTTTTCTTCATCATCATAGAGAAAACAAGAGTACGAGGGTGAAAGTGTAAAGTTTGGTATATCTCTTAATATTATTTATGTTTGGTGGCAAACATTTGTTAAAGTGGCTTTGAGTATAAAGTATGGTATATACACAATAGCATAGTACAATTAAATTATCACATTAGCACGCAGTATCACAAAAATATATTATATATTTATTATTTACCCTTTTGTTTATTATTATATTTATGTTCCTTCAGTGAAGCTTATTGGCTAGTTATAAGGCGTGTGTGAAAAGCATAAGTTCCACGTATTTCCAGTCCATTATAGCAATAAGGAGTTTTTTTTTCGTGTTCTGCTTATTCTTCTTCTTTTGTCTTTCTTTCTTGAGACAACTACTGTATTGAGGCCAGAAATATCGAAATCAGAGATATTTAAAGCACGTCCCCCCACCCCCTCCCGATAACCTATGTTTTTATTTGTCCAATTTGTAAACGTTATTATTATTATTTAATATGTATTATTAATTATATTATGATTTATGCTATTAATGCCATTTCATAGCATAAGCTGATGATGTTTTTTTTATTAATTGCATAGTTATTTATGTTGTACAATAGATTTATTTTACTCTAAATAATCTAGTTGTTATTCCTTGATTCTGATGAAATTATGCATAGTTGTAAAAAACAAATATTGCTGAAATCAGACTAGTATATTATTGTACTTATTTGTTTTTGTTTATTTATTTATTAACATTCTATTGCACTTAAAATTATTTGATACTATTATTTACTATTATATGTAGTATGTATGTACACAGATTTATAGTAATAATGAATGCTGTTATTATCTTGTTATATAGAAAGATGTTTTTATTTTAACATCAAAAGCATCTCTCTCTCTCTCTCTCTCTCTCTCTCTCTCTCTCTCTCTCTCTCTCTCTCTCTCTCTCTCTCTCTCTCTCTCTCTCTCTCTCTCTCTCTCTCTAAAATGTTGACTAAAATTTCACAAGATGCACTTTGTGTTTTTGAAGTGTGAATTCACACAAGTATGTTACATCGTTAAACATGTTGCAATATTATAAATGTTGTCTATAGTTGTGTACTCAATTAGTGTATGCAATGCATACATACTGTATACTTAAAGATTGCATTATGCACTTGAAACGTGCTGATTGTGCTTTGAACTAAAAACATTAGCTTTTTTTTATATGTTAGTTTTGTTTATAATTTTATTTTGTACTCAATTTCTTAAGGAGTGAAAGAAAAAAAAAAAAAAAAAAAACGTTTTCAGAATTCAAAATTTTGCATGCAACACTTTCGTTATTCTTATTACATATTACAAGTTAGTATCTGACAAAAAAATATTAATAATAAATAAAAAATAAAGTTTTTATAACTTTTTCCTCATATTCTGTCTTTTTATATTTAAATAATTTAACACACTAGAGCCTTATTTGACGTTTATAAAAATAAGTTTTGCAATTTGTTAAATCATCAATAACTATACTTAATTTTTAAAATAACATATTTAATCATAAATATTATCAATAAAAGAAATTATTCTTCGCATATAAATTTTAAAGTTAAACTCAAAATACATTTTTTCTTCCATTTCAAACTTTAACTTTTAGGAATAAGTAAAAACAATAATCAATATTACATTAAGCAAAAATGAATATTTGTTTACCAATCAACCCATGGTTAATTCCATTTAAAATAATTTATTTACTTTTGCAGAATTTAATTTCTAAATCGTCTTCTTAAAGAAAAGTTAAATGTTTACTCAGCAAAATAAGGTTTTTACATTGTAAGCATTAAAAATAAAAATTAACGCGCAGATAAAATCTTGATTGCTAAGTAATGTTATTTGAATGATTGCGTTAGTAGTATATTATGCTAATATTTATATTGTATCAAAAATGTGTTAACATTATAAATGTTTATCCTTCATTTCCATTAATAATTATAAAATTGAAACGTATAAAATGTGTTTTCAAATTGCGCATACGTTGTAGAATAAAACAATTTGAACTGTTTTAGAATATCAAAATTGCTTATTTGTATTTTTGTATTTTTTTTCTTTAGAAATAGAAATTAACGTATATTTATTAAACTTAATATAAAGAGCATTGTTCTATTTTTATCATTACTTACATAAATATTTTAACTCAAAAATCTTACTAGTTATTTGCATGTTTTATTTTAAGCATGAAAATAATGAAAATGTTTCACTTGAGTTGTATATAGAAATTTTTTTGTTTCAAAAAGAAAAGAAGAAAGGTGACGTCATATCTCTATTTTGCAATGTGTATCCTCTCTCTCTCTCTCTCTCTCTCTCTCTTTCTCTTTCTCTCACACACTGCTCTCCCAGTGTGACTATGGGAAGTATTTTAAGATCGAGCGTTTTCTCTCTTCGTCTCAAAAGCACCCGCACCTCTTATATTATATGCCATGTCTCGTCTATACAATATAGATTTTCTCTATTGAAAAAAAAATATTTGAAAAAAAAAAAAAAAAAAAAAAAAAAAAAAAAAAAAAACGTGATAATAATATTTTTATGAAATATAATTAAAGAGCATTTTTGTACCGTTAGTTAATTTCATGAGAAAATTTTGTAAATGATTTATTTATATATTATTATCGTAAAAATTAATTTATTAAAAGAATTTAATAAATAAAATAAATATCTTTATTATTTTTTTATTAAAAATTTAAGAAGATTCTAATTAGCTCATTCAGATAGTACATTATGTACATGTGTTTTTCTTGTTGGCCTGGCATTGCTATTTAGTGGAGGTATAGAAGGATGATTTACAAAAAATAATAATACTCTTACGAGGAATGCATGGATGGTTACATTATGAAGAAATACGATGGGAAATTTTTCCGCTTCTGAAGTAAGTCAATTAAATGTATAGAGCCTCCGCTAATGAATGCACTTCAAATGATTAAAAGCAAATATTATTATATATTAAATGTTTTATGTTGCCTCTTTTACGATGTATAAAATTTTGATCCACATTTTATATTATCTTAAAACATAATAAGTAATAAGTGTGACCTGTGCTATGTACGTCATTTAAATGTCTATAAGTTTTGTTTGCAGAGTAGGTTTCTCTAAAATCGCAATTATTCAAATTAATGGCATACTCTGCCATTTTTCCGCGCATGTAACATAACATGGAATCAGATTTTAATATAGAGATTTTAAGAAGCGTAAAACTATTTGAGAAACAAAACAAGCCGTGTTAAAAACAAAGCCTGAACACACTCGCAGCAAAATTCCTCAAAACCTAAAAATAAAACTTTAGAGCGTTACACTTTATTCCTATAGCATTTTTTTTTGTATTGAAACTTGTGTTTAAGTTATTGTTGTTTTCCAACTACTTAACAATCTATTATTTATAAAATTAAAATAAATATCACGTCTTAACTTTCAATATTAATTTCTGACATATATATGCGCTTCAACAGCTATATTATGTTGTTATTGGCGGATACATACTTCTATATTCATTTATATTTTGTGTAACGCAAATACAGTATTATATACATATTAGCGGAACTTTGTTTCTTTTGCATTGAGAAGTAATTTTGCTGTACAACAAATTAACATGTCAGTCTTAAATTTTCTGCTGTGTTTCATCTATTTTTTATAGTTTGGTTAGTAATTTATACAATTTATTTTATTTCAAGGAATAGACCAGAGAAAAACATAAGTATTTATATCACAAAACACTTCATGGGATTTACATAAATAACATTTGTTTGTCTCAAAACCCAACAGTAGCCCTGTAGTAGTGACTAGAAAATTTGATTTATGCAACCCGCACAACATTTCCATGCTAATTTTTGCTTGTTTCTGACGTCATAAACATGAATTTTCACGGAAATTGCATACTTTACAGTTTTTTCACGCTCTCTCGTAGGGCTACATTAACATTCTAGTAAAAATTGTCATCAGTTTTGAAGATCCCATTTTGTGTTTATTTATTAAAAAGCACATGTTGTTTTCTGTGTTCTATGGCTTTAACTCGTAAATGATAATAATAATAGTAATGATTTCAATGTTTCATTTTATTGCATATAGTATTCATTTAAAATAATAATATACAACGCAAAATGGGCAATTTTATGTAGGTCTATAGGGTTTTTATGTATATTTAGTTAATAAATATAGCTACATTTATTGTAGGATTTGTATATACAAAATTATCATGATTTTTAATGTTAAAATTTTAAAATAACTCTTTTAATATTAAATCAATATTTTTTTTTCAGGATTATTTATTAGTTAAATGGTGATTTATATGTGTTACTTGTTATTATAGTATTTTTTTAATATTATTATTTTTTTTTTTGAATAAGTATTATTTATTATGATTTATTGCATACAATTTGATGTCATTAATATAATTGATAATGTATCGTTATCAGGAATATGATTTTACTATGCGTGGGGAGAAATGAACTGCGTAAAAAATAACCGAAAAAAGTTCATCAATTGTGTTTAATAATGATATAAATAAACGATAATGTATATTATATAAACGTGCAAACGTCACTTTTTTATGTGTTTTGTTTTTGAATAATTAAATAAGTCACAAAAGATGTCAACTACTAGATATGATTTAAATGTAAATTTCACCTTGACTGAATTGTGTTGACAAAAACAATAGGGGTGAATTGTAGAAATGTAAAGAGAGGAAAATTAATTTTATACTGGGTGAAGAAGAAGCTGTGCTGTCACGTACTGTGAACTAGATATGACAGAGTTGTGTTTTTCTTTTAGAAAACAATCTAGAAAATGTATGAGAGGAATATTTTAGCAAGCAAGGCAATTCATCTTGCTTATACACTTTTCCCAATACTAGTTCGAGCGGATACAGTGTAATTAACAATGAAAGGTCAACTGTGATTGGCTAGTAGGTTTATAACACGCTCTCTGATTAGTTAAGCAACGCGGATACAGCCTTTGGCGGGAATGACCTTGTTTTGGCTAAAGTGTAATTGTTTGTCTTTTATTTTGTTATTTTCTTCTTTAATATTATACTTATTAAGTTGGCAGTGTTAGGGTCGGGTCGAGGACCATTTTAGACGAACTCGAACCGATCATTAACACCTAAAATTCTTTAAACACGAGCATTTTGAACTTTTTGCAAATTCGAACACATCACAAACTGTTCGACTGGCAAAATGTAAATACACCTTTACACGAGCTAATTTATTGTAAATAGACATGAAACAATAATTTATTCATCACATGTATTATAATAATAATCATGTAATTTTTTTATTTGAATTTATCATACAATAATACGTATATTCAATTACAGCAAAAATTCTGTTACTACTTACAAACTCTATTAAATGTTTCAATGCTTTTAACATGATTCTTCTCTCTTTTACTCACTCACTCACTCGCTTTTTTTTTTTTTTTTTTTTTTTTTTTTTTTTTTGCTTTGCTTTTAGTTTCCAATTAACTGAAATTTCCAATTGATCGAGTTCTCCTCGAGGGTAAAAAAGTGAACAAATTTTGTAATGCTAGCGCTCTCTATTTCTTTTGTTCTTGGGTCTGAAAAGTTTATATTGTGATATCAAGAAAAAAAAAAAAACAAAAAAAAAAACAAAAAAAAAAAACGAGACAACACCATTTTTTTGTATGTACTAATGTCTAGTCTGTGGTTCTCATTATATTTATATTTCTTTCCAAGTTGAAGTTTTTCACTCATGTTACTAACTGCAAACACACACAAAACACACACACAAAACACACACACACACACACAAAACACTAGTTAAAAAAATTAACAGAGGTAAAATGAAGTATTATATCATATCATGAGGGTACAATAGCAAAAAATAAATAAAGAAATAACGACGTCCACATAGAAAAGTTAATAAAATTATTCATTACATTCCAATTTTTGCTCGGAATCTAAATATCGAGGGCTGCGCGGCCTTTCGGAACATCTACATCCTTCGCGCGCAAGATATAGAAATATGTGTATTCTCCGCGCTCCGGACTAAAGAAACATCTACGCTCTCCGCGGGCTTTAACTT